>MCJB01007858.1:53994-100912 GCA_002018475.1 Nicotiana obtusifolia | reverse complement strand
TATATAGTATATATAATATATATAAGCTATATATTATATAAGGCAATATATAATTATATATACATACTATATATACTATATATATTTATATAGATATATATAAGCAATTATTAGTATATACATATATAGTTTACAAGAAATTTTTCTAGATTAAAAAAAAAAAAAAAAGCTCAGAACGAAAAAGCCCGTTTAGGCCCGCGGGCCCGGCCTATTTAGCCCGGGACCATCTGGGCTTAAGACCGCAGTGGGCCTTTCCACTCATTTGGCCCGTTAGGCCCGGGACTATTTGACCCGGGACCGCTTTAGCCCGGCCCCGCTTAAGCCCAGGCCCGTTTGGCCCATTTAGGCCCGGGCCCGGACCACAATACAGCCTTAATCATTGATACGTAATACAGTCAAACCTCTATAAATTAATAATGTTAGGACCATGAAATTTTATTAATTTAGCGAGGTATTAATTAATCGCGTAAATTAATAATTATTAATTTATAGAGTATGTAGTTTATATATCTACAATGTGAATATGTATGAAATACATGAATTTAATTAATAAGTATTAATCATGCATATTAATTAAATTCATGTATTTTCATTGATAAATGTTTAGTATTCCATACATATCTCAAGTTAAATGTATAAATCCACTCAGCTATTAATGTAGTTACATGTACTAACATTAACTAAGTTACTATATAAAGAGAGTTACTACATACAACTCTACAAATCAAAAGAAAAAATGGCTTCTCATCTCAAAGGTATAAAAAAATCAACCATGACAGATGGTATGCGTAAAGAATTATGTGAGGACAAACAACAAAATCCAGCATGCACTCAAAAGCAATTGCAACAGTGGGTGTCAGAGAAGTTTAATTTGCAAGTTAGTCAAGCTACAATATCAAATACAATCAAGAGGGCAGCAGAGTATCTATCAATTTCTGACATTCCGAAAGATGATGTCAAAAGACATAAAGCTGCCAAATTTTCAGAATTAGAGAAGGCTCTGTACGAGTGGTTTGTTCATAACCAATAGTGCGTTAATATGAGTGGGGAACTAATTGTAACAAAGGGAAAAGAGTTTCTAAAAAAGATGTATCCCATTGATACGCCTTATTTTTATTTTTCTCAAGGTTGGCTAGAGCGCTTCAAATCAAGACACGGCATCAAGACATATCGTCGTTTTGGAGAAAGTGGTTCGGTTAATATGGAGGTGGTGGAGAACAATTTACAATCCATAAGAGAGAAACTTAATCAGTTTGCTATGAAAGATGTTTTCAATATGGATGAAACTGGATTGTTCTACACGCTACAACCAAATCGTTCTCTTGCAACAAAGCAACTTGAAGGTAAGAAACAAGATAAGAAAAGACTTACAATTTTTATTTGCTGTAATGAGAATGGTTCTGAGAAAATTCCTTTATGGATAATTGGGAAGTACACAAAACCACGTTGTTTCAAGAATGTGAATTTGGGTAGCATGGATTGTGAATATCGTGCCAACAAAAGAGCATGGATGACTGGGATTTTATTCCAAGAATACGTTCAACAACTTGATGCAAAAATGGATGGTAGAAAAATTCTTTTAATTGTTGATAACTGTCCTGCTCATCCAAAAAACATTGAAGGTTTGAGAAATATTGAATTATTTTTTTTGCCACCTAACACAACATCAAAGATTCAGCCTTGTGATGCAGGGATCATACGAGCTTTTAAGATGCATTATCGACGACGGTTTTATCGAAATATTTTGGAGGGTTTTGAAATTGGGAACCCGATCCATAAAAGATTAATGTTTTAGAAGTAATGAATCTTGCAATCTCGGCATGAAAAATAGATGTCCACTCAAGTACTATTGCAAATTGTTTCAGGCATTGTAAACTTCGATTGCCAGATGGTGAATCCTCGGAAAATCAAGAACAAATGGACAATGACAGCTTACAACAATTGCAAATTCTAATCAATTGATTGAATTATCGTCATGCAATGAATGTTGAAGATGCTTTGAACTATCCGGGAGAAAATGACACAAGTTTGGAGTTGCCTACGGATGAACAAATAATTGGGAGTGTTATGGAAAGCAAGAAAGAAGATGAAGTGGAAGACGATAGTGTGGAATTAGAACAAGTTTCGTGCAAAGATGCTTTGAAAGCAGCAATCACCTTACATCACTTTCTTTTACAATATGAGAACTCTACACCAGATTTTCTTAATGCTCTAAGAAAGGTTGGAGATGAGATTCAAGGTGCTATTAATTTTAAAAAGAAACAAGTAACATTAGATTCATATCTTCATAAATCTTCTTAGAGTAGTTATGAATTATATGAAAAATATTTTTACAGATTATGAATTATTAATTTATATGTCAAATGGGACCTATATGAATTTATTTTTTTGTATTATCTTATAAATTTAGCGAATTATTAATTTACCACGTTGGTCCCGACTAGGGACCGGAGAAAATTATTATTTTAGCGAGATTATTAATTTATCGAGTATTAATTTAACGAGGTTCTACTGTATTATTTTTTATGAAGAAGGTTTCTATTTTCGGTTCTGGTTTATTTTGTACGTACTTAATTGATTGATGCATCTCAAGTATTTTTATAATATGTGGCTGATCGGAATAATCAATATAATAAAGAGATATCAGAACAAGTAAGCTCTTTAGTTGCATATGCTGCTTGCTAAGTAGTTATTTGATTTTGGACTTATGCACGTGAAAATGATCGATGTACGATCACACATGACATACGACTTGAAAGTGAACAAGTCAAAGATGAATTATTGAGTCATGTATTCTCAATTGAACTTTGTCATAGTATTATAAGAATGACTCCTTCGGCTTTTACCGGTCAATGTAAGATTGTTAGTTAGAGAGGGTGGTCTTAGACCAACACTTGAAGCTACAGTTTAAGAGCAAGTTACCAAAAAACTTTACCTGTCAACACATAATACGACGAATCGCGAGTTAATTTTTATAATTCGACGATCTAGGGAGTCGGTCAGTCGTTATTTCTATATTGTCTTGTGAGCGATCTTGGGGTTATGTGAAAAATTTATTAAACAACCTGATGGCTTCCAAATTCCTATTGAAATTGCCAACAGCCAAAGATTCTACCTATATTTTAAAGTGAATATAGCTATAATTTTTATTAAATTTTTAGCTAAAAATACTTTTATCTATTGTTTCTCTTGAAACTGATTTTATTGATGAGTAATTGCATGTTTGAATAGAAAGTCGAAGATGATTAGGAATATTAAGCTCTAACATGATTGATCTTACGATACGAGCAGCTATATACTTAGCTAGCGTTTGGACATAGATTTGATTGAAACTTGAAAAAAGAGTTTTTGAAATTATGTTGAGAAATAATTTTTTATAGTTGAAGTTGTGTTTGGACATGCATTTTATTTGAAGAAAGTTAAGTTTTATGAATACAAGAAAAATTTTCACCAACAACCATCCTAAATTGGCTTTTGGGAACTTAAATTTTTTTTTTTATCCAAAATATGATTATATTTCATAAACAAATAATATTTTCAAAATAAATTTCAAAAAAAGTGAAGACAAAACCTATGGTCAAACGGGAGCTTACAATTCAACCCCCGTTTTCCTTCAATTTGAGTTGGTAACATATATTTTATAAATTGATGGAAAAAGTATTCATCTCTTTTTTTTTCCTTCTAAAATTTCTTCAAATAAAATAAGGGGCCGTTTGGCCATAAAAATTGTTTCACTTTTTCTCGATTTTTTTTTTAATTTTTTTTGAAATCAGTGTTTAGCCATAAAATTTTTAATTTTCACTTAAAGATGAATTTTGAAATTTTTCGAAAATTTTAAAAACTCCAAAAAGCTGTTTTTCAAAATTTTCACATGAAATCACTCACAAAAATTCAAAAACAACCCAAAATTATATCCATGTCCAAACACAACTTTAATTTTTAATTATTATTTTCACGTGAAATTTTTTTCACATTTTTCCGGACTTGAAATTTTCACCATTTTCACGTGTGGAACACTAGTAATTTTTTCTTTTGTTGAACAGTAGTAACTTGTTTAGTGTGGACGGAGGAAGAATAGAAGCTACGTATTTGGTCGAATCCGATAATTTTATTTCAAATTATATACTTATTTTAAATTTTTTTATTAAATATATATAAATTATTAATTTAAAACCTAATAATTTAAAATATTTAGAATCCCAGCTATGAGCTTCGAAAACAAACAAAAAAAAATAAAGAAAGTAGAAACGACAGGAAATGAGGAAAATAACATATAGGCAGACAAAGTTTATTCCGAGCACAAAATAAGGAAACAAAAGAAATCTGGTCAAAGTTGGTTGCGCAATTTCTCGGGTGTTTGCCACGTCACTGCTGTCGTTGCCGGGGTTAGGTTTTCGTCAGTGTTCCGGGTCACTTTCTTCGGAGAATTTGTACTTGCTTCCCTTCAAGGTTAGTCCGAAGCTTTTCGAGTTAGTAGAATGTCTTATTGATCTGTATTAGCGGATAATTACGTAATTCTTTGTTGAGTGAGTTGGATTCCTATCTAACTTGATTTCTGAGGGATGTTAATATGTTTTTGGCCCAAACTAGATTGAGAAAGATTGGTTTTTAAACTTTTTATAATGAAATGGCATCTGGAATTTCTGATTGCTTGATTTTGATGTTTCTTTATAAACACTCAAAGAGTCATGAAACATTTGATAGTCCATTGAAAAAATTAATAGGTATAAGTTCTCAAAGGAAAAGAGAAGAATAATAATGCAATAAATTATTCACCTTTAATCGAATGTAAAGCACCACAAATGTAATCTTATTCCCTAACCAAATCCTTGGTAGAAGGCCCCTTATGGTCCAATCAACACGTTTTAGGAAAAATGGTACACCTGCTAAATATGAAAGCTTGGGGATAGGATTTTTGCGACCCTAATTAATTTGGAGTTTGAGACACAGTTAATTGATTGGTCACAATTTGGATGTTTCATCAGTATAGCATCAAGGGGATGCAATCCCTTGTACAGATCTTTAGAGTAAATACTAGCCTGCAAAGGCAAGAGGAAGAAGTCTTCAAAGTAGAGGTAAAGGGAAAGTGTCATCTAGGACAGTCGACTATACTAGTTGAGATCTCCAGAAAACTAATGAGTTCACCACATAAATTTGGACAGCTTTCTTTTTTTTGCTTAGAAAACATGCTTTCGTGATCAGTGCCTCAAAGTTAATAAGGGACTCATCTTCAACATTAAAAGACCTCATCTTCCTTTCCAGCCAATTTGCATAAAAAAGCAAGGACATCAGTGCAGTGGTACTATACTGTTTTGAGAGGCTACCCCTGTGGTACCAAGTCAAAATTCATTAGCCAATGTTGGAAAAAGGTTGTCTGTGATGAATTGGTGTGGTACTGACTAAAGTTGGTGATATGAGTAACAAATGTATAACTATATGCCACCTGGAGAACTGTCGAAATGGTTCATGAGTTTTATGAATCCTTTATACCTAAAAATTGTAGGTTCGAAGGCTTGTGGTTTTGTTGTTGCAAAGATTCGGATTCATTGGAAATCTTGGATTTGGTTGCAAAACGAGGTAAGTGTCCGGTCTAACCTTAGCTTGAGGGATTAGGAGTTGTGTCCTATTTGTTAATTGCTTCTTGTTGAGTCCGACGTATAGGCATGGTGACGAGTATCTATACGTTGGTGTCGAGCATGACCGTGAGTCTTAAATGGATGACTGTTGTGTTCCTAAATGATACCACGAAAGCCCTAATTGATGATTCTTGATGTTGAGCGAGGATTCATTTTATTTATCGTGGACTTTACTTAAAATTGAGAATTGACATTTGTTGAGATGAGTAGGAACTGAGTTGAGATTGGTTATAGCTGATTTTCCCCGTCGGGGTGTTTGCTTTAATGTTTTGTTCCCTTGCCGGGATTTTCTTGTGATTTTTGTGATAATTTGTAAAAGGGAGCGGGTGGTACGCCTTCCACGAGATATAATGAAATGGGAGCGGGTGGTACGCCTACCACGAGATATAATGAAATGAGAGCGGGTGGTACGCCTACCACGAGATATAATGAAATGGGAGCGGGTGATACGCCTACCACAATATATAATGAAATGGGAGCGGATGGTACGCCTACCACGAGATATAATGAAATGGGAGCGGGTAGTACGCCTACCACAAATATAATGAAATGGGAATGGGTGGTACGCCTACCACAAGATATAATGAAATGGGAGCGGGTTGTACGCCTACCACAAGATATGAGAAATGGGAACGGGTTGCACGCCTGCAACAAGATGGAACTGGAAGTGAAAGTTGCCTATATTTCTCTTTATTTGTATTAGAATTTAATTTGCAGTTTCTTTATTATTCATAGATGATCTGTTTTATCTGCTATCCCGAAGCATGTTTCCCTTTCCCAGCTTTAATTATTTATTTATTTCTATCTTTCTGCTGTAGATGGATATATATATATATATATATATATATATATAACTGTACAGGTCTATCTGGATTCTGGTCCTAGCCTCGTCACTACCTCGCCGGGGTTAGGCCAGGCACTTACCAGCACATGGGGTCGGTTGTGCTGATACTACACTCTGCACTCTTTTGTGCGGATCCCAGCACCGCAGGTTTTGGACCGCGGGGAGCTTCCAGCTTCTTGATTATCAGGCGACCCAAGGTAGTCCTGCAGGCGTCCGCGGACCTGGGTGTCTTCCGCTATCTAATTTACCTGTTTCTTTATATCGCCCCAGAGACAGTATTTTTTTTAAATTTCTTTCAGACCCTTATTTGTAGTACTCTTAGACAGTCTGTGAAACTGTGACACTAAATCTTGGGTAGTTTGTTGAGGAGATTCTATTAGCGATATCTCAAAGCCTAAAATTTCACTCATTCTGCTCGTTAATTTATGTTGTTCTTTAGTTGTTGGTTTTATGTTGCAAAGATTTTTAGAATGGAAACGTGATTAATAATTCGGTTAATTGGCTTGCCTAGCTTTCACGAGTAGGCGCCATCACGACTCCCGAGGGTGGGAAATCTGGGTCGTGACAATAAGGCACTATATATATATCTAATACATATAAACTATATATATATATATATATATATATATATATATATATCTAATACATGTAGACTATATATATATGTATTAGATACCAATACATATAGACTATATATTATATAAGGCAATATATAATTATATATACATACTATATATATTATATATATTTATATAGATATATATAAGCAATTTATATTAGTATATACATATATAGTTTACAAGAAATTTTCCTAGATAAAAAAAATAGTCCGGAACGAAAAAGCCCGTTTAGGCCCGCGGGCCCGGCCCATTTAGCCCGAGACCATCTGGGCTTAGGACCGCAGTGAGCCGGTTCTCGTTAGGCCCTGGACCGTTTGGCCCGGCCCGTTTGCGGACCACAATACAACCTTAAATGCCCCTCGGGATCTTCAGTAATCTCTCTCCCGATTATCCACCAGTAAAAGATTCATCCCACCATACACCCAGCTCGTCTCCCGAAACTTAAAGTTGAAATACCCATTTGTTGAGTACTACAAGGTTAGTTTTTTTTAGAAATACCCATTTGTTGAGTATAAGATTTGATTTTTTTACAGTATGCACATTAAATATGTCTTCGGAAAATTAATTTGTGTAATCATGTTTCATTGGGTGTTTTCTTCGATAATTTTTTTTTTTTAATTTTCTTGTTTCTTTTTATGTTTTTATGTTTATTGTGATATAATATTGACCTAGTTGGTCTTGCAAAAATGAAGAACAGGTACCATAGATGAAGGCGGAGATGAAAGAATCTGAGGAAAGTAGTGAAGGCAGGTGAAATTATTGGGCCCTTATGCTGAAATGTAAAACATAGATACGTTGAAAAATTTTAGGGGAAAAAAGATAAGAAAAAGCTTGATTGAAGCTATTCACATGCCAATATGGAGTGCAAAACACACAAAACGTGCCAACTTTAAGGGCTATTAAGTGTTTAGGAACAGAGTTTAGACAGTGGTGTTGAAAGTGGCTATTCGTGCACTTCGCCCCACAAAAGGAAGGAAGTGCAAAGACTTGTTGAAAAGAGGGATCATCAAGCTAATGCGCGATTCCCCCAAATCCATTCACTATCTTTTATAGAAGTTTTCACCTGCTGGGGTAACTCCTAGTCCCTTTGAAAGGCCATTTTCCGGTCAGGTAAGTAGCTTCTTGCCACAGTTATTATCGATCACCTTTTTCCTTCGGGAAATGTTGGGCTTAAAGTTTGAATTGTGTGAGTCTTGGGGTTATATTTTGAAAGACCAAGGTGATTTGACTGTGCTATATTCATTTCCCTGTAAACCATATGTTGATTTTACAGGTTTAGGAGCCCAGATCCCCTCTCTTCCATATTTAATATCTACTAGTTTTTTCCAGGTTACTTCTTTGCCATCATTAAACTTCCATAACCATTTGTAAAGCAAGCTTTTGTTGTGAAGCTTGAGGTTCCTCACTCCTAACCCCCCTCCTTCCTTACTTACTGTGCTCCACTTTACAAGAGGGAGCTTCTTCTTTTTTGCACTCCCCGTCCATGAGAAACTCCCTACTGATTCTGTCAATTTGCTCCTCTACTTTAGTAGGAACTGGGAGTAAAGACATCAAGCATGTCGGGATCCCATCCCGCACGCTATTCACCAAAGTCAACCTTCCCCAGAAAATATTGTTGTTTCAGGGTGCTAGCTTTCTCTCTTATTTCTCAGTGACTCCTTGCCATACATGTTATCTTTTGGTTCTGCACCCAATAGTAGCCCCAAGAAAGTAGTTGGAAACTTCTTAATTTTACAACCCATTAAATCTGCCAGGGATCCAATTTCATTATCAGCATTAACAGAGAAGATTGAACTTTTGCATATATTAATATTCAGGCCTTTGCAAACTGCAAAGAAGCCAGCAACACAACTCTTAAATGCAATATTTGTTCCTTATCAGCTCTGCATAACAATAGGGTGTCATCCGCATACAAAGTATGTGATATATCCAGTGTCCTACTTATCCATCCCTTTTCAGTACTTTATTAAGCATAATGTTTAAGATTTATGTAAATGCTTCAAATGCATCAGTGCCTTTTCGACTTACTCCATCCTTTCATCTTCCTTCAAAATGCATCTATGTAACCTAGGACTCTGAACTCTTAAATAGGAGAAAGAAAGGAAGATGAAAGGGTAGAGTAAGTCGAAAAGGCACCAGGTGCATTTGAAGCATTCGCACAAACTCACGCGTTTAATGCCAAATCAACTTGGTGCTGACGTCTCATCGAAGAATAGTCGTTTATATAAATATAGATGTCTAAGTGTTAGTTGGAGCAAGTAATATAAAGTTAAAAGTCAAGATAGTTCTATGGAGAATGACTTCTGCTCATAAGTGATGGAAGTCATTTTCTCCATTTTGATGGAAAGTGTTTTCCTTACCAAACACCAGAAAATAACTTTGTCATAGAAAATATTTTCACGAAAAATGACATTCCTCATACCAAACACACCCAAAGGTATTCATGTAAAAGGTAGTCCCTTTATTATTAGCAAGCATCTAAAACGCAGTGATACCCTATCAATATTCATAATATAGCTTTTATGTCCTTTTCAGCTATGCTGATTAATAATACTCGGGAGTTTTACTTAGGATTTTGTTACTCTGATATAGTGGTGTTTTCTTTTCTTATTTTCAATTTTGTTTTTGATCCCTCCCAAAATCTGTCATCTTGAATTAATTTCAGTATTCTTGATCAATAAAGGGAAAAAGAAAAAGAAGAATTGATTTCTATATAAAGTAGCTAATCTAATCATTGATAAGAAAAAGAAAAAAATTTGAACATAGATGGGTTGGACTAGTTTAATTTTGAAAAATCATATTCTACTTGTTCTTTGATATGCTTTTTCTTAAAGAATGCTAGCAGATGTGAGTCATCATTTGTTGTTGTGGTTATGCTTATTTTTTTTTTCTTCCCGTTTTTTGGTGCTAACCGTTCTATTTGAATTCATAGGTATGACTGATATTGCTTTACCATGGGATAAGTTGTCTTTAGATTTAATAAAACAAGAGGAGGGGCAATCAAGTCCAGAAAGGAAGTAAGTTTAGTATAGGATCTTTGACTAACTCAACACTAATTTTTAGTTTCTGCTTTAATATCTAGTAGATTATCACATCAAGTTTCAATGTTGACTGACTTGTTTTATAGTTGCCTATTTACTTCTCACTCTTCCATTGCAGCTGCCAATTGTCATGAAATGTGCTTGTTTATGATAGAGTGACATCATTTTCAGAAATCAAATGTAATTTATGTTTGAAAGGGGCATGGGTCAATCACCATGAAATGAACAAGCTTTAAAATGGAAGTAAAATTGAGTAGTTTCCAAGTCCACTTTCCAATGTGGCAGCTTTCACAACTGCAGTAGTGTTGAAAAACTTCAGAGGTGACTTAATGCATAAAAGCAAAAAAAGCATGATGTTAATATACCTACTTGCCAGCATACCTGGATATGATTTACTTTATTTTACTATTTCTTCTTCACCCTACTTCCTCAGTATATTCTACAGGAACATGCTAACCAGAGGCGGCTGCATCCTTCGTGTTGCGGGTTCAATCGAACCCAATATTTTCAACACATAATTTAAATTTTATATGTGAAGTACCACTAAAATGCCAACAATTATCTGAAAAAGTACAACGATTTTCAGTGCTAAAAACTCTTTAAAACTAAATTTTGGATCCGCCTTGTTGCTAATTCTCTCCTTTGCTTCTAGGAAAAGGACATATGTAGTTCTTGTATCCACAGGAAGTTTCAATCCTCCTACTTACATGCACTTGCGCTGTTTTGGTACGTACTATCCAGCCTCTACAATGTTTCTCTTGCTGACTTTTTTCTTTTTTCCTTTGTTTTCCCCTGCATGAGACGGGGGTGGGGAGTGGGGGTCTTTCCATGTTTTTTTTATTGGCCAAATACATATATAGACACTTAAACTAGTCAAGATATTTCATCTAGACACCTAAACTCGATCCATGACCTATTGAACACTCTAACTGTGCTCAATTTGTACCTATTAAACACAAAGTGCTGAGATGGCATAATGCTTGAGTTTCACATACCTTGAGCGTGTGAATATGTCAAAATTGTGCTGATAGGGATTTTAGAATTAATAAAACCCATCACTCATCGGTATCTACTTCTTCCAGACCCCAACATTTTATTATTCGTCCCTCAAAATCACAATTCGTGAAATACTTAGACACAAAAAATATAGCTCCAACACCCAAAATCCAAAATCAACGGCAACGAAATAAACTGTGATAACATTTGGTCCAAAAACTAAAAACGGCCAGTTGTGCGAAATCCATTTTTTCTGGCAAACGCCATACTTTCACCATATACTGCGGTTGACAATGGTAGAAGTGACAGTATTTGGGGCAGAGAGCGATGGCTCTTGACACTTTGCGAGCTATATTAGCGCAACTAGAACATACATAGGGAAGAGATTTTTCAGAACTTTTACAAGACTTAGATGATCAGATTTGGATAGAAAGGTTCCTGGTGGAAGACACTAGAACTGCATACCAACTCTTCTTGCTATTTCTAGAAATATAAAAGTTGCCCTGTGATATTCAAATTAATGCTAATCTAGTAATTACTAATCTCGCATGGTTGAGGTCTTTAATTGGCTGGCCTTTTACAGAGAAAAGTGGAGGTAAAAAAATCAAAGAAGCAGCCGGAGGAAGAAAAGGATGAGCATTTTAACTTTTGACTGGTGTTGCTCGGTCTGATTTCTCCAGTGAAAAGAGATGATGGGTAAATGTTTGTGGGTGTGGTTTCATGTTGGCTTCTGGGAAGGAGAAGGCAGTTTTTTTTTTTTTTTTTTTTTTTTTTTTGTGTTGGGGCTCAAATTATTTTTCTGTTATTTGGCTACTGAATCCACGTGTCTATATTTGAGTGACTTTTATTGTTGAGTCATCTACGCATGAACTACACGCTCTCTATCTTTTAATTGTCTCAGTACTTTGTGCCTAATTGGTACAAATTGAGCAAACTTTGAGTGTTCAATAGGTCATGGGCTGAGTTCGGGTGTCTAGATGAAATTTCTCGACTATTTGTCTGTGTATGTATTTGGGCTTTTTCTATTCAGATGACTGAAAAAACCATGTAAGTAGTCATAAGTCCTCAAGCACATAAGCTGCTCAAAATGAATATGATGTTAGATTGTGAAGTTCATTTAATCTATTTAGTGGGTTTTGCTGAACTTTTGGCAATATTAATTCAGAGTTGGCAAGAGATGCATTGACTTCAGAAGGGTTCTGCGTAATTGGAGGTTATATGTCACCAGTAAATGATGCATATAAGAAGAAGGTATGTAGCATATCTCCAGGCAGTGAAACTGCTTTAATATGTGTAACTGGAAACGAGATAATAAAAAGGAATAATGTACAAGTAGCTTTGCTATATTATAACTTGCTTCTGATCTTCATGCTGTTGCATTATGAACTAGTGTATATTGTTTGTGGTCTGCAACCTGACACGATGTTATACTAACACGCACTGTTCTTAGTCATGAGGTGTAGTTTCTTGCTCTGTTTAGCATTTTTGCTGGTCTACTATATATAAAAGATTGAACATGCTCTGCTTCTGGTGTCAATGTTACTAATGCACGAAAAAGTGGTATTGCTAATGCATTGCCTCCCTATCTTTGCAGGGTCTTATATCTGCCGAGCATCGTGTTGCAATGTGCCAGTTAGCTTGCAAAAGCTCAGAATTCGCTATGACAGATCCCTGGGAGGTCTCTCTCTCACTCTCTCTCCTCCTCCAGAAAAAGAAACCCAAAAACCTCCCTTTTTGATGTATTTTACACCACTGCTTTAGTCTGATACAAACTAAATTACCTCCATCCTATCAATTAATTTTGCTTAAAATAATTATACAGGCAAGCCAGGATAGCTATCAACGAACATTGACAGTTCTCTCCAGAATAAAGTCCACTATCTGTGGTGGAAATTTGGCATCCAGTGGTAAGGTCCATTATTGACATCAGTCAGTGTGTGTTGGCAGAGTTTTCATAGGAATTCAGTCTGATGGTCAATTGGTTACAGGAGAAACTTTCCAGTCCTGCCGAAAATAGCTTTTCGTTTTTGTAAATAAAAAATCCTTTTCTTTACTACGACTTTGTACACACTTTTGAGAGAGTGTAGGTGTGTATTACAACAACAACAACAACTACAACTAAGCTATAGTCCCAAACAAAGTTGGGGTTCACGATATGAATCCTCACTTCTTTCTTTGGTGAAAGAATATTTTTCTACTCCCTTCCCAACCTCCAACCCGACCCCAATAAAAGGAAAGAGAGAAAATATTACTTTATTCCTCTACTCAGAAAATTTTGGTTTATGAGGGCCATTTGTGTAAATACAGAAAGTGGTAGAACTCATTGTTGACACCTCCATCTTATCCAGCATACAATATGTTGGTAAATTTCCTGTATGTGGTGTCAAATCATCAAACTCTAACATTTGTTTTGCAATTTCATAGCACTCTGGCTTTACTTGGAAGAGGTTGCTTCAGTTGCATCTCATATTTGCAGATATTCCTTGTCCACCAACTGGCGGGCTTTCTTCTCCATGTTCTTGCTCGCAATTCCCCTTGGATGATTTTGGTAGTTGGTTCAAGGGATGGAGTAAAGGCTATTGTAGTAGTAGGTTAGCTGGTAATAATGCTCAGCACTTGGGACAGCGGCATGCTTAGCATATATATTTTGTTTTACCAGGTTATTGAGGAAAAGTCAGATGATACTATTTTCCCAACCAAACAAATATAAAAAAATGAAGAATGAAATTGAACCAAACTGGAACAAAAAGAATGTGCTTAAGGTATTGAAGCCTTACTTTATCTTCCTTTGAGCATTTAGTTAATAGATCACTGTGCAGTACATTTCTCTGTGGAGGTAGCTTTGTTGTGAAAATATGTGTACTTTCTATGCTTCAAATCAAATGTCATATTCTCCATTCGGTTCTGCCAATTTGATGTTCACTTTGTAGAATTTATATTTTATCACTTATTGTACATAATGGCAAGTCCAGTTACTCCTACTTTTACAGATTAATTGAGCAACCATAGTCCATCGCCTAACTTTTTGTCCCACATTCCCACTTATCGTAAATCAATGCACATGCTAGTTACTACCTAATAAACCATTACTTAGTCGCTATGCAACCATAAGAAACCATGTGAAAAAGAACATGCCATTCTATCTGTAAGGCAGGGAATAATTAGCTAGTTCACATTGTAAACTTGTATTATCTATCCAAGTGAAATTTTCATTTAATTCTATTGTAGCTTACGAACTTCCATGCGAGTTCTAATAGTGGCTATTTTTCTTGCAGAAGACCTCATGGTCATGCTTGTGTGTGGTTCTGATCTGCTAGAATCTTTCAGCATGCCTGGAGTTTGGATACCTGAGCAGGTAAGTTCATTTAAAAGGGTTTATCAGAAGCGAAATACTTCCTCCTCCATGTTGGATTGAAGTTATGCTCTTATAAATGTTGTGTAGAAGAAATAGAATATGCTCATTTGTTGATTTTATAGGTCAGGACGATATGTAGAGACTTTGGCTTGGTTTGTGTGCGGAGAGGTGGCCAGGATGTTGAAAAGATCATTGCTGGTGATGATATATTGAATGAATATAAGGTAACTTCATTAGGAATTTAAAATTTTGTCCCTTGTTCTCTTTAAGCTCATTAAGTGATATGATTGGCTGTTGGGGTTGCCACTGGTAGTAGACATTGTTGAGATGTTAAAATGCCATAATTCAGAGACAACTTCATCCCCTTCCCCTCCCTCCTTTCCCAAATAAAAGAGAACGTGAGGGTTATTGGTCGAGGATGCATGTAATGTATTGTGCTCTGTAATGTAATTTTGCAGAAGAATATCAGAGTTGTGGATGAAGTAGTGCCTAATGGAATCAGTTCAACGGGATTAAGGTAAAATTTCTCAATATGACTAGCTAGGAGGATATGGATTGAATCAGGATAAATTGTTGGACAAACTTTCTTTTGATTCTCGTGTCAGGGACTGCATCTCAAAAGGGTTATCAGTGAAGTACTTGACAGCCGATGAAGTAATTGATTATATCAAACAACATAACCTTTACCAGAGGGCAATGATCTAACAACTGAATCAGAAGCTCCTCCTCTCAGGAGCTTGTTTTCTTAAATAAGTGTCGATACCTGTCCAAGAGTCGCTCATTTCTTTGAGCTGTGATGTTAGCAGCGAGGTTACTGTCCCTTCCTGCAAGAGCAGAAACATCTATTCTTTGTACTTCCTTCAAGGACAAGAGATGAGGACGAACACTTGCTCATTCCAGTTATCCTCTATGTTCATTTGTGGTGAAATCTTTTTCTTTTCTGAAACAAGGGCTAGTTACAGATTCTCCAGCCAGTTGAGGGAGATCTTGGCTTCTTGTGATTATAAGTAACAAAAAACCTCAAGATGTCTTTAAAAGTGCTATAATATATTTTTTCTTTCTTGAATTACTAAAAAAACATTATATGAAGCAGACAATTGTTATTGAATTAATATCTGAATATTCTCTGCCTTTCCCCATGTTTTCACCATAATTCACTACTCATTTGTATGTTTTCTTCCCAAATGACATTCTTTTCACATAGTTGTTACCTGGATTCTTTTACTCCAATTGTTATGGCCCAGTCTCTTTTCTTTTTCTTTTTCTTTTTAATGGAGCCATGACATAATAGACAAACCTGAAGTTCATCATCCAGGAGTAAAAGTTACTCAGAAAGAAAACAAGCTTCTAATGGGAATGTGTGACAGATCTTTCCGGTCGATACTATAAATTTTGTTATGAGTTCAAAATAGCTATCTCCAGTGATCAGGGTTAAAGTGTTGGCCGACCAAATATTAAAATTCCAATATTATCCAATACCTTTGAACCGAAGGAGAATGGAGGGTGATATTACAACGTAGTCAACACGTTTTATTTTTATTTTTTATTATACACTATCTATCTCATTCTCAATGTTATGAATCAAACATTCGTAAAAGAAGGTATGGGCAATTAATAATCTACAAATTATTAATCCTAATATTACAATCCCTATCCCTGCATTATAATTCCAGCATAACTTTGTCTGTGAACCAAACAGCTCTTTAATATCTTGCTTTTCATGGGAATGATATGGTATGTTAAAAGTAATATTTTAAAGGTACTTTTGGTGTATTCTCTGTATATATTTAGCTAATGTGTAATCTTTCTTGTAAACTCTATACTCAGTCGCCATCATATAAAAGTACACTGGGAGCAATATTTGACATCAATAATTTACGAATTTCCATGGTTATATTTTTGTGGATCTTCGATGAATTTTTTTGGAAGTTACACAGTTGATCGATCAACTAAAAATAATTATATCTGCTAGTCAAATACAAAAAAGTATACACTAATTATGTATAAGATATATATATTATACATTAATCTACAAAAAATATTGTACATTTTATCGGCTAACAATGAATGATCTATTCTTTTTTTTCCCCCACCATGTCAAGAGTATCATTGAGCTAGTTAAGCCTAAAAATTATTATTAGGTTCGGCGAGACGAGTATAGTGATAGCAGAGTCATAGCGTGGGGCTTGGCTTACTTTCTCTTACGAGCTTAGAGACGGCCCGTGCTAGCTTAGAGGCGCACACAGACAAGAAGAAACTAATAACGGGCTTCAGTTGCCATAAATAAATACTCTGACGATGTGGCTGACACAGTTAATCTCGAAAATTGACTCGTGGATCGTGGTAATGGGCTATGTGAAACTTAGTTCTAAGGAGAGACCTTTGGATCGTGGTATGAGTCACGTAGAACTTAGTTTGAGGGAGAGCTTGTCGGGTGTGCAAAAATAGAGTCCCGCATTGGTAGTTGAAAAGATTAGGAACCTACATATAAGATGTATGGTGTGAGTTCTATTGGAAAAACCATGAGGGCTCGGCCAAAAAAGACAATATCATTACTCCCTCTGTCTCATATTATGTGTCGTGTTTCTCTTTTACACGACCCTTAAGAAATATTAATTAGGAAAGGGATTGGACTATTCTATCCTTATTTATGTCTTAAAATATAATCTCTCTTCATCGAATATTTATTCTATTTATGTGTTATTTTCATCTTCAAGAACAATTATTACTAAGGGTAAAAAAGAAAAAGAAAAATCAATTTTGTCTTGAACTTCTAAAGTGACAAATAATTTGAGACAACTATTTTTAGTAATCACGACTATTAATATGAGACGAAGGGAGTAGTATCTTTGGGCTAATTAAACCTACACTGAGTAAGGTCTACTCACTTTCCTCAGTTTTCAACGGTGTTAAATTTTGAGTGCCGCACTTCCCCGTATGCCCCTGAGGTTCATGTAATACTTATTAACATCTCTGGTATTATTCATAGCAACCAGATTTGCAGCTTCAACCTTATTAAAATTAATATTTTGACGGCATTTTTTTTTTTTCATTTTCCTTTTACTGATATTCTCTTATGAAATGAAAAAAAGAAAGAAAGAAAAAAAGAGGAGTCAGGGCTATATATTAGTATAATCTTCATGTCCAGGTTCAAAAGATAAGGAGACGAGTTACAAGCGCATTTATTAAACAGATAGCTAGTACATTAACATAGAGTTCTTAACAAGGAAACTTAATTAATAGCACACAACACACCACAAAATTACAAAAGTAAAAAGTAAAAGACATAAACAAAGCATTATTGACTCCAGGTATGAGTTCACTGTTTGAAGTGTCCATATGGATCATTAACCCCAGGTGGCAAACCATAGTTAGTAGCATTTGAAGATGATGACTCAGCTGGCCCATCATTCTCCCCTATCTCTTCACTCATCATGTCATTAAACCCATTCATCATAACATGAACTGCTGGATCATAAAACACTCCACTCGGCGGGAAGTGCGGGTATGGATAACCCGGCCCAGGTGCATAGTTAATCGGCAAAACTTGGGCTGACCCAGTAGGCGGTGCCAGCCCAAGTTCCACGCTGGGCCTGATCCGTTGGCCCGAGGATCGTTCCGCTTCTTGTTCACGATGTTTCTGGAGGTATAGGGTGAGAGGCCCAACGTAGTTGGTCAGCCCAATTTTGTTCATGGCCCAAATGACATCCTCGGCTGTCACAGTCCTGCGTTGTTCCCTGTGGCAACGTTCATTAGCTATGTTAGTGATGTGGTTTATGAATTCGGACACCAATTCTTGAATGGCTTCTTTAGCATCGTCTGAGACTTTTGCATGTTGTGGGAGAATCCGCCGCATGATTCTTGTCACGTTCGCGATGGGGAGGTGCAGATCCTGTTCGCGCTTGGCTTGTTTTCCCCCTTCTGTGCAATTGCCAGTGTATATATAAAGAACAGAATACACTAATTTTAAATTTTGAATCTGATATAGGTGTAACACCTCATGATAATAACTCTAATTGTGTGAAATATCAAACTTGTTTGTGTTTGATTGACCATTTTGGTTAACAACTATATATCTTATTGACCAAGTAGTTTTGGTTTTCAAAGATAAAAGCTTAAAATATGTTAAAGTCTGTTGTTGATTACAAGATTGTAACTATACATGAGCCTCTAATAAATTTATTTACACTTGCTCATTTGGATTTCAAACTGTCAATTGATCAACTATGACTCAACTCGAGATCTGACCTTTGAAATATAGAAAGAGAAATAATGGGAGAGGGACATGGTTAAAATTTGCGACAGAAGAATATAAAAATTTGCTGTCTATTAATTGATACGAACACAAAACAATATCCAAGGAACGCGTATGCTTGCTTGAAGGTATAAGCGCGTGTACACTTGCTTGAAGATAGCGAGTGATACCAATAAGTTAATAAAGTGGGAAAAAGAATCTCGACTATATAAGTTAAGATACTATAAAAATAGATATAACTTAAATATCGATGCATGAGATTAAATTGCTGACAATACAAATGAGATATTATGGCAATAAAAATAATTTTAAACTTTAGAGCGTTACATAAGAAAACCATATAGTTCACGAATAATCTAATAAGTAGGGTAATAACAGGTATAGATATTAAATATCATAGGAATTCTATATTTATTGATTCATAGTCGATCAATAACTAAAGAGTGCAGGCAATCACTAATGACATAATAGAATCTTTCTTTCTCCATTTGTCTTTTACCCTTTTTTTCAAGAGTACGTAAAGGCCAAAATTTAGTGCAACTAGTTTCAGAGACGGTTTTTCTCCATAAGAAGAGGACGAAGAAAAGAAAAAGAAGCAAAGGCTTTTGGCCAAAAAGGCGGACCACATTGTACTCACAGACAAAACCTAAACAGACGCTTATCTAATTAACACATACAATTTGACGACTTTGTAAGACTTAATTTCCTTAGTTCAAACTGTACATTTCATGAAACAAAAAAGTACAAGTTTCTTTTTGATAGTTTCGTCAATCAGATTGTATGACACCAATTTCTTATTTCCTCATGATCGCTGATCCAATCATGAGACATTCAAAAAAACTGTTCCCTCATGCAAAATTCTAACTTTTTTCTTTTCAACGGCTCTTTCTCTCTCTCTTTTTTTTTTCTTTTTTTTTTTTTTTGTGGTCATGTAAAATTGTTCAAGCGTGGACAAACTGATGTAACAAGAAATTAATTAAGTGGTCTAAGCCAAAAAAGGGAGGCTGGAACAGCAACACATTGTCATTTCCAATATCTTATTTACTCACGTTTAAGAACGAATTTAACGATATGATATTAGATTCATCTGAGTTCTAAGACATTTAATTTTTGCAAGATGGATTCATGGTGGGAAAAAGTGAAGATTTTACCTGAAATTGATGAACGAGTGATCCTACGCTGATTTGAGTTTTGGCCTCGTTCCATATATATGTTTTAAATTTATATGCTTTGAGTTAACTGTTGTGGTGTTAATAAGTAGTACAACAGTATGACCTTTTATAGGCAGCTTCTAAAACTAGGTTTCACGAACTCCACGGCGATTTTCTTTTTACTCTCATCATTTTTTCAAATGGACAAAACTTGCACTTGTTTTTAGTGTTGCTAGTAGTGTGAATTTTCTCGTGTTCTTTTTTGTGTACAGTAGAGTTTATTACAGAGACACTAATTAGAACCATGCATGCCACTCGTCCTTGCACCTAATAATTAGATTCTAGTAACATATAACCGTGCATACACCAAGTTGTTTACTTTTTTTTTTTTATGAGAATTTTTTTTTATTCTCAAAACTCGAACCTAACATCATTGATTACCAAGATGTTTAGTTAATTTAACTCTACGAGAATTAGTCACAAAACAAGTGAGTCAGCTTTCTTTGTTTGTGTGGTTTTTTAAATTTATAGAGCTTTCATTTTTTTAAATTTGATGTATTTTGAAGAATTGGAGAAGTGGAGGTTACGATCTTTTAAGAAACCTGTTAATGAAATTATCTCTTTAATGTATTTTGGAGAATTAATAACAAAGGTCAATTGTCTTCGTTTAAGTACACCTATGATTGCACTTGTGGTGCCCAAAATAATTACAGATCAGCTTCTAATAAATTATTAATTTGATCGATAGCAGTTAATCTGGTTTATGTGAAACTTCTCTATAGGATGGGATAGTTGTAGTCAAATCTACCATAAAATATTTTAGATAAGATAGCAATTAAAGAAAAATTCTTGAGCCGTCGTTAGTCGAGGTGGACCAGGAAGTAACGAGACTCATAGCCGAAGAGACAACGAGAGCCATGGATGAGTTGTCGATAACGGTCAAGGACAGGCACCGTTGATGAAGCTGTAACAGCTAGTTTTCGAAATAAAATATTAAAGAAAATATTCTAGTGAATATTCTCTGCACTTGTACTATTATGGTTTACTAGGAATATGTCTCATATAAATAGAAAAAGAGACAATGATATGAGGCATATGATATTCATTTGTAAGAACAGACTTTGACAAAAGATTCTCTCTCTCTCTTACTAAGATACAAACACTACCTTTTCATCAAGATCTTGTCTATATTATTCCATACTTTTCCATCAGATCCAAGAATAATTCGAACATTTAAGGATTTGTCTGTCACTCATCATTGTTAGGAGGAACAACCATTTAGTTCATCCTTTATTGGGTGAATCACTGCTCCTATTTACTTAAATGTCGTTTATTGTTATTCATTGTTATTAAATGCTACTTTATTGCTCATACTTTTTGGAATAGTTATTGCATACTGTTATCACTTTCTACCAAATCTATTCGACGCTAATCACGCTTTTGGAAGTCATATCTAGAAATATTAATATTAACTAGGTTTAACCTATTATCACATGAATTTAATTATTTGAACCAGGAGTTATATGTTTTTGTCAAACAATTTGGCGCCGTTTGTGAGGATCTCCTAGTTAAAGCTTTTAGTTTCTTCTAGATCTACAAATATCACGAGTCACTAACGTAAAAAAAAAAAAAGCAAAAACGAGATCTCCTTTCTTTGTGTGCACAAATCCCAACATGGTAGGTAACTGAGAAGAAATGACGAGAATAATAAGCGACCTCCCAACCAACCTCATGAACGTTATCAACAAAGACTATGAAACGACAGACGAACGCACGACGCCCAGTGCCTCCCTTAGGCGAGATGGGTCCCCGCCTCCTCACTGCAGCATCACAAAATCTCTTGGTAAGGGAGCCTCCACATCTGTGGGGGAGAGACGCCCCCAGCTATAAAAAAGCTCCTCAAAGCTTAGGTAACTGACATGCTAACTAACGTCCTCAACAAGCCCGCCCGGGACACGACTACAGAAAATGCAAGGACTTGCACCATACAACAAACAGACGAGCAGTGCAACCAACTTCCTCCTCCTCCAACGACAGGTCTTACCCACAATGTCATTAATAGTGCAGGTGACAACGCCCTTGCAGCCATTATGAAAAGGATGGAGAAAATTGAGAATGAGAACAAGGCACTTCGAGATCAAATGAAAGAGCACCAAGAAAGGGTCGATAAAATACCCGGCGCCCCCAAGCTGTTGCCGAAGAGGGACGCCGGCCGGTTCGTCGAACAGGCGTACAGTGATGATGCAGCCCTGCATGCTATACCAAAAACCTTTAAAATGCCGCCCTACCTCAGGATATATGATGATACAACTGACCCCGAAGATCATGTGACTCATTACGTCAGCGCCGTAAAAGGCAACGACCTCGCCAAGGAACATGTGCCTTCCATTTTGCTGAAGAAGTTCTGCAAAATCCTCACAGGAGGGGCATTAACCTGGTATTCACAACTACCAGCACGCTCCATTGAAACCTTTGAAGAAATAGATGACAAGTTCATAACGGTCCATGCCGGAGCCAAAAAGACCAAGGCAAGAGTGAACGACATATTTGCTGTCAAATAATATCTGGGAAAGGGACTGAGGGACTTCCTTGCCTAGTTCAATCGAGTAAGGATGACTTTGCCAAACGTTCGAAGGGATGGCGGTCGCAGCTTTTCAGAACGGGCTGAGCAGGGATGGTTCAAGAGCAACGAGGAAACTGTTAAGTCGGTTGATGAGGTACCCTCAACCACTTGGGACAAAATCTACAATGCTTATTGTGTTGAAGTCCGCGCAGATGAGGACGACCTCAACAGGCTGACCCACCAGCTAACTTCAATACAAGCGGAATCAAGAAAGGATCGAAGAGATAACGCCAGAAGAGATCACCCAATTCCGTGATCTAACAAGGAACAACACCAACCATATATTAAAACGGCCGCCGCCTCCTCCCCCCACTACAAAAAAGGTCCATCTAGACCAAGGACGGGAACTCATCGGAATGACAGAGGTATGCCCTCTCTTATTATCTGCTCACAATTTTTGTGTGTCACCTACAAAGATAGTCTACGCTCTGGATAAGCTCGGACCAAAAGTAAAGTGGCCGCCAAAGATGAGATCACAACCTAATACCAGAAAGTCCGACGCCCTCTGTGAGTTCCACCAGGAACGAGGGCACAAGACGGAAGACTGCATCGCCCTAAGGCAGGAGGTCGTGAATATGCTTCGACAAGGACATCTTAAAGAGCTGCTATGCGATAAAGGAAGAACCAATTTTGCCAGAGGACGCGAACATCAAGGGCCACCCAAACCGCCCTCACCAGCCCGTACCATTAACATGATTCATCGGAGACGACGCCTCTATCAACAGCATGAAGTTCACCAATACCCACAAACTCAAGCGATCCATCACCCACGAACGGTACGATGAACTCGAAGAAAGTATCATCTTCGACAAGTCGGATGCCGATGGTTTGGTCTTTCCTCATTATGACGCCCTCGTTATTATTCTGTGAATTTGGATACTGATGTTAAACACATTATGATAGATGACGGAAGCGGAGCATGCATTATTCATCCCAAAGTAATTACCTAAATGAAACTCGAGGATAAGATAGTGTCGCGCTGCATCACGCTAACTGGTTTTAACAATGCAGTTGAACAGACATAAGGGGAAATTACTCTCCTTGTCTTGGCTGGTGGCGTAACTCTGGAAACAACATTCCACATCATGGACCAAGACACCGCTTACAACACCATAGTGGGACGACCGTGGATACACCTCATGAAGGCCGTCCCTCCATCTTATACCAAGTCATCAAATTCCCAACTCCATGGGGAATATTTAGCATACAAGGAGAGCAACGTACATCCTGGGAATGCTACCGCATTGCTTTAGACAGCACGGCCTCCCAACAAAGGAAGGACAAATAAAAAGAGGCATAACAATCAGTAGGGTCGAGGTCGGGGCATGACGAGATCGGGGAAGACATCAAAGATCCCGACATAGTCGAAGCCGCATGATCGACCATAGAGGACCTCGACCCCGTTCAGTTAGACCCTAATGACCATATCAAGAAGGCTTATATCGGCTGTAAATTTCAGGATCCAGGTAAATTCAGTCAATTCTTAAAAGCTAACGCGGATTTGTTTGCTTTTAGCCATGTAGATATGTCTGGTATTCCAAAGGAGATCGCCACGCACAAATTAAACGTCGACCCCTTCCACTCCCCCGTAATGCAGGTCAGGCGTAAATTTAACTCCGCAATGGATGATGCAATGCACGAGGAAGTGGAAAAACTGTTGGAAAATGGTTCAATCAAGGATTCGAAGTACCCCAAGTGGGTCGCCAACATGGTAATGGTTAAAAAGAAGAATGGGAAATGGCGGATGTGTGTAGACTTCACTGACTTAAACAAAGCATGCCCAAAGTATTCGTTCTCACTGCCTCACATCGACCAACTCAGTGATGCAACAGCCGGACATGAGCTGCTAAGTTTCTTGGATGCTTACTCGGGCTATAATCAGATCCTCACGGAAGAGGAAGATCAGGAAAAAATCACGTTCATCACCTACCACGGAGCATACTGCTACAAGGTCATGCCCTTCGGACTAAAAAATGCGGGGGCGACCTATCAAAGGTTGGTGACGAGGATGTTCAGGGATCAACTCGGTAAGACAGTGGAAGTATATATAGACGACATACTGGTCAAGTCAAAAAGGGGAGAAGATCACATCGATCATTTGAAAGAAACTTTCGACATACTCAGATGGTACGAAATAAAACTGAACCAGGAGAAGTGTGTGTCTGGCATAGCCTCAGGAAAATTTGTAGGTTTCCTCGTATCACAGCGAGGGATCGAGGTCAACCCTGACCAAATTAAAACCATTGAGGGGATACCCGAACTCTTGACCACCAAAAGATAGATCCAAAGGTTCACTGGCCGCATCGCCGCGCTATCAAGGTTCATCTCACGGTCGTCGGATAGGACGTACTCAAGAAAGATAGCGGCCTCTGATGGACTTCGGAGTGCGTCCAGGCTTTGAGGGAACTAAAATCATACTTTTCATCACTGTCCTTACTTTCAAAGCCAAAGCCGGGGGAGCGTCTCTTCGTTTATTTAGCCGTATCCGAGGTACCTTTGAGCGCAGTCCTAATTCGAGAAAACAAAGGAACGCAATCTCCTATCTATTACATCAGCAAAGCAATAGTCGATGCCCCGAGACGAGGTATCCACACCTCGAGAAACTGGCTTTGGCCTTAGTCGTAGCTTTACGGAAGCTTAGACCGTATTTCCAATATCACCCCATCTCGGTCGTCACAACTTCCCCCCTAAGAAGCATTTTACATAAACCCGAGCTATCGAGAAGGCTGGCCAAATGGGCCATCGAGCTCAGCGAGCATGATATAAAGTCACAAGTGCTCGCTGACTTCGTTGCCGACTTCAGCGAAAAAATAGTGCCTGAAGTCAAAAGGGAAGCACTGCAAACTTCCCCCCAAACACAAGATCTCTGGGTCCTATACACCGACGGGCATCCAACGCGTCGGGATCTGACTAGGACTCGTACTCGAAGTCCCAACAGGCGAAGTAATTCGCCAGTCCATAAGGTGCCCGGACATGACTAACAACGAGGCCGAGTATAAGGCCGTCATTATAGGTTTGGTACTAGCACTCAAGTATGGGGAAAAACAGTTAAGACTATAATGTGATTCCCAGCTCGTAGTCAACCAAGTCACATGGACTTTCCAAATCAAGGAACAAAGATTGAAAAAATACCAGACCAAAATCTGCAAGCTGCTGCCGAGTTCGATGAATATTAGCTTGACCAAATTCCATGAGCAAAGAACACTAAGGCAGATGGCCTCGCTAAACTAGCCGCAGCTACCAAAAGCATCACAACAGGAGACAGAAACATGGTCCGTCTCCTCAACTCCTCGCTAGACCAAGTCGAAGTAGGAACCATTAACTTAACTTGGGACTAGCGCAATCATATTATCGCATAATTGCAGGACGGCACACTCCCAGGCAATAAAAAAAAGGCCAGAAAACTAAGGATGCAAGAAGCCACATACAGTATCCTCCACAACGACCTGTACAAGAGAACCTATGGCAACCCTTTAGCAAAGTTCCTTGGCCCAAACCAGACTCGGCGCGTCCTTGACGAGATCCACAAAGGCCATTGTGGGGCTTATTCCAACAACTGAGCGCTAGTCAGATGCCTCATACGGGCGGGATATTATTGGCCTACCATGAAAAAGGAGGCCGCAGACTTCGTATAAAGATGCGAGTAATGCCAGAAATATGCCCCAGTGATTCACCAAGCAGGCGAACACCTCCACTCGGTCACCTCACCTTGGCCGTTCATCAAATGGGGAATGGACATCGTAGGTCCCCTCCCGGCAGGACGAGGTAACATGCGATTCCTTTTATTTAACTGACTCTCTAAGTGGGTGGAAGCAGGAGCATTTGACCAAATACGGGAACAGGAAGTAATCACTTTTATATGGAGAAATACCATATGCCGATTCGGCCTTCCCAAAGAAATCAGCTGCGACAACAGACCCCAATTCACGGACAAGAAAATTGCTGAATTTTTTGAGAAATGACATATCAAAAGAATACTCTCAACCCCGTATCACCCCGCGGGCAATGGGCAAGTAGAGTCCTCCAACAAATTGATACTAAACATCATGAAAAAGAAGCTTGAGGACGCCAAGGGACTGTGGCCGGAAGTCCTACCAGAAGTATTGTGGGCATTCCGAACAACTCCGAAAACGAGCACATGAGAGACGTACTACTCTTTGGTCTATGGGATCAAGGCAGTAATACCACTCGAGGCCGGAGAGCACAGTCTAAGGTACTCCCACGAGAGCGACACAAGCAACGATGAGGGCCGAAGGCAGGAACTCGACGAAGTTGACGAACGAAGAGATATGGCTTGTATAAGAATGATCGCCCAAAAAAAGCAAGCAGAGTGCTATTATAACAAGAAAGCAAAGGTCAGGCCGCTCAAAATCGGGGACTATGTACTGAAAGCTAAAACCCAAGCGAGCAAAAATCCCAGGGAAGGTAAGCTGGGAACAAACTGGGACAACCTGTACAATATCACTGCAAAGGCGAATAAAGGATCATTTCAACTAGAAACAATGGAAGGAAAGCTACCACAAAAGAATTGGAACACCTCAAATACTTCAACTTCTAAAAGAAAGAGTGTTCCCCAAGTCGTACTCTTTCTTCCGTCGCTTGAGTTTTGTCCCAGTTAGGATTTCTCAAGGAGGTTTTTAACGAGACGATGAAGGGAACTCTCCAAGTCGAAGTACGCGAAGGCAAGGACCTGGTTACTATTTCATTGCTCGACCTCTCACTACTCTCCATATCGACCAATGAAGGGACTAGATAGATTGGGACTGGGACTGGAAAGCTAGCCAACACCCAAAATCTGTAAATTTCTCCATGTATGTAACAAATGCAACAATGTCAAGGAAATAAAATTTACACTTCCCAGCGCATTTCTCTTAAACTCAGGTTATGTTCGACCTTGCTCGAAAGAACACCTACCGGCCCTCGGCCATAATTAAATTCAGGTTATGTTCGACCTCACTCGAACTAACACCTACCGGCCCTCGGCCATAATTAAATTCAGGTTATGTTTGACCTTGCTCGAACTAACACCTACTGGACCTTGGCCATAACTAAACTCAGGTTATGTTCGATCTTGCTCAAACTAACACCTACCTGCCCCCGGCCGTAACTAAACTCAGGTTATGTTCGACCTCGCTCGAACTATCACCTACCGGCCTTGGTCATAGCTAAGTTCAGATATGTTCGACCTCGCTCGAACAAGAAACATAAGCAAAACCACGCAAGTACAGAAAATAAACCACAGAAAAAGAAACAGATGCAAAAAACAACCTTGGCATTCCACTTCATACTTAAACATTTTTTACAACGGCTAGTGAAGACGCCGGCAAAAATACACAAGCTTACAATAAGAAAAAAAGAAGAAGAAGTGGTCACCGCCATCAGGATCTTCTGCACCTCCACCACCCTGACCGCCGGTACTTGGGACATCTCGATCCCTGTCTTCATCATCACCTTTGCCCTCAGGGTATGCAACATCATACCAGGCGTTCTCTTCAAGCCGGTTTACGTCCCCGTCCCCTTCATCATCACTTGCCTCAGACATGGCGGGATCATATCCACAAGCGACCCGGGCCTCGAGGGCCTTAATGCGAATGTCGTCAAGGGCGACCGCAGAAATGAACCCCGCCTTATTCAAATGTCGAAACACGTCCAACTGAGCTTCAGCATGAATCCATTCCTCGTACAGGTCCCGAGGAACGTTTGGGAAATCTGAAGTACGAGAGGAAGACGGTTGCGCAAGTAGTTGAGCCTTTCAGCCTCTAAAGCGGCGATCCGGTCTTAGAGGAGGGAGTTGTCTTTCTCCAGCTCTCCGATCCTCTCCTCCAGTCTATCTTCTTTTGCCTTCGCCGTAGATTGATCAATCTCCCGCTCGGACCGGAGAGTCCTATTTTCCAACTCTAATATCTCCGATTTTCTCTGAGCCTCCAAACGGGAAGACTCTGCCTTCTCAAGCTCGCTCTGCTTCTCGGTGACTTTGCCATGAAGGACTTCTATATGTAGCCGGCATTTTTCTAATTGCCTGCGCAGCTCAACCACCTGTGCCTGAAGGACACCGTACTAAGCCTCTATGGCTTTCTGACCTCGAACTCCTCCTCCCTACTCCTCAACGTTCCATCGAGGACGCTGCACTTCTTGATAAATCTCACCAACTCGTCATCCTTCTTCTTCAGCTCATCACGAAGGGCCTGCAGATTGCCGTCCTCACCAAACCGCTTGCAGAACTCTCCGGTACTTGCCACGATACTCGAAATATTTATTTTTCAACCTTACAAATATTTCCCTGGAGAGCGAGACCGGTTATGCTCCTCGATAAGGTGACGTCGTCCAGTTCTTTGAGGATCTTACCCTCAATTTCTGATCTAAAAAGGGCTGAGAGTAGGGACCATGTCCTCCGTGTTCTTCAGCAAGTCGCGGTCCATATGGACCGCAATAATCCTCGTAGAACCCCCTAGCCTAATCTCAAGCTGGGTAAAACCCTCCTCCATCATTTTGTACCCCTCTCATTGGTCGGCAAAGAAGCATCAACGGTCGGCTGAGATGTCGATGCCTCCTCTTGCCTCGAAGTCTCGAAGGCATTATCAGCCAATCTCTCCACTTTCGCAACCACCAAAGACATACTCACTTCGGCTGGCTCTAACCTCGGGGACCCAGATTCGACTCGACGTCGTCCCCGATAACTATGGCACTGTCTCGCGCAAGGAGAAGTCGCCCACCATTGAATCAACGACCCGAGTGACCCCGGCAGCAACATCTGCCGACCTCCTCTTGCGGGGCATTAAGTCCCCCTTACTTGGGATATGCTCGTCGTCTTCATCTATAAGCCGATGCAGGGGAGAGGATGAAATCTCCACGGTCTCCACGGCCGCAGAAGAAACGGAACCAGGCGCAGTAACAGGAAGGGTCGAGGTGCATATAGAATTGGTCACCGTCGTAGGTGGGGCGGAAGCCGAAGTCTCAACCACTTTTCTTTTCCAGAACGAAGGGGCGGGAGCTCTCGCCCTCCTTGAAGGCCCCCTGGCCGATCCTAGGAAAAGCACAGAAAAAGGGGAAAAACCAACAAGGTAAACGGAAACGAATAGAGCCAAGACTCCAACGAAACGAGTAACTTACCAGTAGAGTGGGGATCCGGCCCAAACCTCTTGAAAAAACTCGGCCACTCACGAATCCCGATGACGTGAGGAAGGAGCTGACCGATCCAACCAGAAATGTCTACGACCAAAGGAGGAGGCGAGGTCTTGGCTGCATAAGAAAAGAACGAGAGGTCAGAATCCACAGCTAAGCAAAAAAACAAAACCAAGTACCTACATGCAAGGGAGTGAGGCACCTACGAGTGCAATTCCAAGCTTCAGGGAAGCCCTTAACGTGGGCCACTACGTCCTCAGTTCTAACGATGACAAAGTTGAGCCAGATCTGGCTGTTAGCCTTGTTTTCCATCTTTGCCACTAGGCACTTGCCTCCTCGGTGGCGAAGTTTCAGCATCGTCCCCCTATAAAAGCTGGGGGCGAACAGGTGCATCAGGTGTCAAAGTGTGATCTCGATCCCGACTAACTCCGTGAACTTAGTACGCATCCTTATGAGTTTGTAGACATACGATGCGAGCTGAGCCGGCCAAACGCTGTAGAAGCGAGAGAATCATCCGCCAATGGGAGGAGAGAAAGAGTGTAGCCGACGTGAAAGGGATAGGCGTAGAACGCACAATACCCAGGACAGTGGTACTGCACCGCATCCCACCCGGCAGGGATCAACTCGACGTGATTAGAAAGGCCGTATTTCGCCTTATGCTCTAACAAGTCAACCTCTATCATCGCCGACTTAATGGTCTCGGGTTCGGCTTCAGGCAATTTTGAAAAATCAGACTTGGCATCGGAGTTACAAGGAACTATCTCTTCCACCGTCGGTAAGCTTCCGTCCTCAACGGCAGTAAGAACGTTCTCCGCATGAGTAGGAAAAAATTCAGGCATCAGAATCGAGAAATTGGCTCATCATTAGCTGACATCGGAATCGAAGCGACATGACCAATCAGGAGCCCCACGCAAAATGAAGCGATGCATCGGGAATACGTATCATGATGACACACGTGGTCGTGACGTCACCTTGATTCATGGACAACACAACTCCAAAATTTGCGGCTCACGAAGGGCCACGTTTCCAGCTCGCCTCAATCATCACGACCCGATCAGCTCGTTCAATCGTTTCGACCCCAATGAACAGAATCCGCTCATCAAGCCCGTCTGAGGCCGACCTCAATAAGTGGAGGGACTAACTATATGGGTCAAAATCTATCATAGAATATTTTAGATAAGATAGCAATTAAAGAAAGATTCTCGAGCCGTTGTTAGTCGAGGTGGACCAGGAAGTAATGAGACTCGTAGCCGAAGAGACGACGAGAGCCGTGGATGAGTTGTCGATAACGGTCAAGGACGGGCACCGTTGATGAAGTTGTAACAGCTAGTTTTCGAAATAGGATATTAAAGGAAATATTCTAGTGGATATTCTCTGCACTTGTACTATTAGGGTTTACTAGGAATATGTCTCATATAAATAGAAAAAGAGACAATGATATGAGGCATATGATATTCATTTGTAAGAAGAGACTTTGACAAAAGATTCTCTCTCTCTCTCTCTCTCTCTCTCTCTTTCTCTTACTAAGATACAAACACTACCTTTTCATCAAGATTCTTATCTATATTATTCCATACTTTTCCATCAGATCCGAGAATAATTCGAACATTCAAGGATTTGTCTGTCACTCATCATTGTTAGGAGGAACAACCATCTAGTTCATCCTTTATTGGGCGAATCACTCCTCCTATTTACTTAAATCCCGTTTGTTTGTTATTCATTGTTATTAAATGCTACATTATTGCTCATACTTTTTGGAATAGTTATTGCATACTATTATCACTTTTCTACCAAATCTATTCGACGCTATTCACGCTTTCGGAAGTCAAATCTAGAAATATTATTATTAACTAGGTTTAATCCATTATCACAAGAATTTAATTATTTGAACCAAGAGTTATATTTTTTGGTCAAACAGTAGTGTGTGAGATACTTGAAAATATTTTCTTGTAATATATATATGTATTTATGAAGAATAGTTTATATACAATAGGAATTATGCTATCGCTATATTTAAAACTGTTGTAGCAAGTTAGTACTAGTTTTATTTTCTACATTGAAAATTTCACTTATTAAGAAAGGTTATAACCACCAGTTATTGTCTAGGGGACAATTTATAGTGTTAAAATCCTTTTCTAATGAGTTGTTGATCACGCCCAACTCTAGTCCTAAAAAGGATAAGCGATTGCTGCAAATATAATTCGGTTTAAAAGTCCGGAGTCGAATTCCCACAGAGAACTAAGGTTTAGCTACAATTGTTCGCTATCAATAAGAAGACAAGTTTGGACAATTCCTAAGTTATAAATATAAAGATTCTTATTTTAGACTAATTGACTAACAAATTAAAGGAGTGAATTAACAACTAAAGATACTAAGGGTTGTAGACAAGATTAAGGAGGTATAGAGTTATGATTTCTCCCATTGTGGGAATCTCCTCCGCTACGTTTCTTATAAATTCGCCTAAGTATTCTCTACCGGTCGTGAGTACTTTAGGTGTCGTAGTTCTCTCTTGAGAAACTACCATAATTTACTAGATGTATTCTCTCAAACTATACTAGCTGGCACTAATTCATCACTCATTATGATCGCACTAAGGTTGCGTTATCTCTAATCCCGCCTTTAAACCCTCCGTATTGATCTCTCACATATGTTAGGAGTGATGTTGTTCAACAACTACCTAAATACGTGCTCTCTCTTAAGCAATACACATTAAATATGCACAGTCAATTGATGGCCATTCAATCAACAGCAATAAGCACATTGTTGAACAAGTAGAGAGATCCAACGGCTCAATTATATAAAAACATAACAAAAATTTATCCTACAAAAGGTTCCATCAAAACTCTAGATAACAAATTAGCTATTCATAATAATATGCACAACTACCAAACTAGAATTCATAACCAATAATGAAAATAGGAAGAAGAAAGTGAAAAACTCGTAGAAGAATTCTGCGCCTTGCTCCTTGCGTGTTCTTGCCTCCCCAAAGTCTTCTCTCCTTCTAAAGTAGTGTCTCTCCCTCAAAAACACATTTTAGAATGCATTTTTAGAGACTAGGGTTTGTATGGGGTGAATTTTCCTTCTTCTATTTCGGATTGGAGAAGCTGGTTTCTTCTGCTCTGGTCTCGATCTGGCGAAGTGAACTTTGCTTCGTTGTCCGGGACTTTTCTGGTTTCTTCTGCTCCGGTTCCATTCTGGTGAAGTGAACTTTGCTTCGCTGTCGGGGACTTTTCTGGTTTCTTCTGCTCCGGTTTCGGTCTGGTGAAGTGAACCTCGCTTCGTTGTCCGGGACTTTTCTATTCAGCTTTTTTTTTCACCAATTTTTCTCCTATTTGATCCTTTTCCGCATAAGTTTGTTCCTACACATAAGAAACAAGTAATGAACATATTTTCACTTTAAAACGGCGTGAACTTCCGCAACTCATACAAAAAGTAATACATAAACACACTCAAAACATGCATTCTCATCCTTTATCGGTTGCTTCAATGCATGTAATATTCAATCTTGGTAAAAGAAACCAGAGTTCAAATTTTGTGAATGGGTTGAGCTTCCTTGTTATGCAGGTGCATGGAGTAAAGTAGTATTTCTAGTAAACATTCTAATCTTAGATACAGACGATGCAGGATTCGAAATGTAATGCATTTCACCATATATATTAGACTAATTTCAATAACATAGTAAACCCTTGTACTTGTTTTAGTTTGATATTCTGCTCTTTCTATTTTACTTATTTCTATCCGGACACTTTTATTTGATCAAAGCCTATATTTTAAACTCTTCTAACCATAAGTGTATCTCACTAGCTTGACGTGGATGATACATCATTTTTCACGTCATTTTTTATGTTGTATCTGCTAAAAATACTTATTATATACTCTTTTCTTAAAGAAAAATAAAATAAAATAAATGCCTCCATCTCATCTCCCTTCTCTCAAATCAGCGCCGAGTTGTGCTTAGCAGCGCTCAGATCAGTGTCGTCTCCATCTCCCTTCTCTGTTCTCATCTCTCTTCTCCATCTCACTATTCCGTCAATGAATAATCATTTGGATATATTTAGTTTTTTATTTTCTTACCGAGACTATCTTCAATAGCTGAACCAAGAATAGTAGCATTTGCACTATTAATTTCTCTTTGCTTCTCTTTAGCATATTCAACAGCTGAGCAAACAAAGTTTGCTGAAGTCTTTTTTGCTAGAAAGATCTAATGCTAGCATTCTTGAACAACAAACAATTTCTTGTTCTGTTCTTGAAGCTTTGCAACATCTCCTATTAATTAGATGATTCTAGATAAAATACGGATCAAGCAGCAAACTTGTATTCTTCTGTTGAGGAATACAGAATAGTTCATAACAACTTTGAAGAGATTAAGCGGTGGATTATAGAGCGGGTCAGGATCGTGGGGTATTCTAAAAGATACGTGTGAATTTTAATTTAATACAAATAATATACGTTGCAGGTTCATAAAATGCCTGATGTTTGGTATAAAAAATATAAAATTCTATGTAAATCATCTCATATTTAGCTCTTGTTTCATGAAATTGGGATGTTAATTGCGTCGATTCATGTTAATGTAATGTGTTTTTATGTGTAGGAATGAGTGGGGAGCAATTGGGGGCGAAACGGGAAAGAAACGAGCCAAAACAAGAAGAAAACGGACCAAGAGGGACTGGGCGCCACAGGCAGCGCCTGGCGCCACCTGTGGCGCTGGAGGCAGAACAGCAGAAAAAGTCACTGGTTGCAACGCCCTAGGGGGGCGCCTGGCGCCAGCCAGGGCGCCGACTGCGGGAAGTTGTCCTAATCCGTCTAGGAGACCCCTAATTCGACCCCAAACCTTCCCAACTCCTATATAAACACCCCTAAACCCATCTTGGAGAGGAAGAACGTGATTTTGAAGTCTAAGAACGCTACGGAACATCAACAACGCAATCGATCTTCAGTTCATCAACTCTGTCTAGTATTTTTATTAGTTTTTCAATACTTCATCTGTTGATTTTGTTGAACATGAGTGGCTAATCACCCCTTGTTCTGGGGTTGTGATTAGCCATGAATATTGTGTTTCGAACTTGACGATTTCGTTTTTATAATTCATGTTAATATGATTGTTTCTTCAATTCTATGCCTAATTGCTTAATTGTTTTGGCCATCAATTAAGTTCTATCAATTATCTATACTAAGTTTGGGAAAACTATGTTTAGATTAGAAAAAGAATTGAAGAAAGCATGTTCTTAACCTTTTAAGGGGGCGGATTCGTGGTTAGGATAGGAATATACTTAATCACTATGTTTAATTAAATATCGTGTTTTTAGTGCATTCTTGCTAGATTAATTCCATAGGAATATAGGTGTTAATCTTGTTAAGAACAGGGTAATAGTACTTTGGAAGAAGGCTATGAGTATATTTATCGATCAATTAGCAATCATACATGAATTATACGAACGAGAAGTCAATTAGAACGCAATAGGATTGAAAAAATAGTCACAACCCTGGAATATTTGTTTTATTGATTACTAAACATATACCTTGTTCTTTGCAATTCTTAGATATAAATTAGAATTATAAGTTAGAATTACCCAACTATTAACTCGATTCTTGCTTGTTTAAATAACAGTGTTAGTTCGTTAGAAAGTAGTAAATTTAAGTCCTTGTGGGTACGACAACCTGAACTCATAATCCTATATTACTTGTCGACCGCGTATACTTGCGTGTGCGTTAAGGAGCAATAATGCCACGTGAAGAAGTTAAAGTAACAAAACTGACCATGTTAAGTCTGTTAGATATATGGGTAAGTTTGAGCCCAAAAACAAAAGTGGCATTTGCATACTAAAAAGTTAACAAAGGATATTTTTAAGCCTTTTTCAATACATTAGGGGTACTTCTGGCTTTTTTCCGTATTTCATTTTGATTTTTATATTTCTTAATCAAAATTATTATATTCACTCGCTTTTAGAAGTATGTAAGTATACATTTTGTCTGGCTCAACAAAATAAATATCATATAAACTTGGTCAACGATCAAAAAAATTTTAAATATAAATTTTAATCAAATAAAAATATATGAATAAAAATGAATAAAGTAAGAGGATCGAAATATCAAATTGCAATACAGCCTATATATTAATTGATAATTTGATATTGCAAGATGTCTGCCGTCATGATGGGCTGTTAATTGGCGTACATATAATTCCAAGAGTCATTTATAGACAGAGACGACCTTATGTCGATCACTGTACCTGGGAAACATCATTGTGTGTGTGTATACACACGAGAGTATATTCTAAAAATAATTATGTAAATAACTTAGTATCATGAATCATAAAAATCTTTACGGTGTATTGGTTGAATAATTGCTCAAATTTTCTTATCACAGGAGTATTCATCAGTCGATTTGATATGATTATCGGCTTTTACTTTTCTATTTAGATTTTTGCAGTTCGGTAACTTCGACATTATTCTTTAAAGTTATATTCTACTAATCAAATTTGTAATAATGATTTCTGCAATTGATTTGTCAGACTTAAGCAAAAAAGAAAAATATTAAAAGAGAACAAATTAAACCAAACATTCTAAAACAAGACTCTCATTTTTCGCTTGAAAAGAAAAGTAATTAAGAAAAAAGACATATTCGTATTACAAGGCAAACATTATGAATTAGTATTAAATTTAAAACCAACATGTTCGTGATCATTCAATAAATTAAATTTAGGATAAAAATACTTCTTATCATGTCTAATACTAGTGATCACTGTAATACCCAATATCTTAAGTGAGGATATATATATGGGACATTTAGAAAATAATTTAACTCCAAAATAAAAAAGGAAAATAAAGGAACAAATTAAACAAAATAAAATAAAAAGAAGAAAACCTAGTCTAACTAAAACAAAAAAAAAGGAAGAAACCTATTTTAACTAAAAGAGGGCAAAATAACAACTAAAAGAAAAGGGGAAAGAAGGGAATATAAAACCTCGAAGATCTGAAAGCTCAAAAGAGACAAGGAAACACTAGTAGAAAAAAAAAATTATTACATGGGCCAAGGCCCACCCTATTAACACCTGACGGGAATTAGGGATTTGAGTCCTTACTCTTATAGGATTTAAAACATTAAAAAAAAGAGAATTAAAAGGGATTAAGGGAAAGGGAAACCAACTACAGCAAGATAGACAGAGGAAAGATTAGGCATTGAAGCATATCAAGCTTCGGCAGAAATTATTCAACACAGTAGAAGGAAAAGAAAGGAAGGTTCCATCTGTTCTCGTTGAAGGAATTTATATAGTGGGGAAGAACAAGGTAAGTAAAATTTACTCAACCTAGCCCATTTAACAGGTGTTTTGTTAACTAGAAACAAGCAAAGATAAGTTACTTCTGATTTAGCAAAAATATGAATTTTGAATTAAATGAATAAGTATTTTATTAATTTCATAACAAACAATCTAGCCTAGTGAAGAACTACTAGTGCTTGTAAAGCACTACATAAGAACAGGAATACAATTTTTTTAAGCAAATCAATTCCTTTTTCCTTGTCTCTGTATATAGAAGTATCATAGTAATAATCTAAAATAAATAAATAAATAAGAATAAGTAGAAAACTGTAGTTCCTATTGATTTAGGTACAACTAAATTGATTAACGGAGGATCAGTAGCTATATTTCCGAGGAAAAAGGGGGAATTAACTAGACGCGTCATGATAAGACCAGTTATGTTGATTGTTCACGAAGCTGATATATAGACCGGTTTTGTGATAATATAGGTAGTTGAATGAGTCTTATGGATTGCTCGAGGTGACGTGCTTGGTATTTCGACACGAGTACAGTGAGTAGTAATCTTACCGCAGTTTGTGTTTTCATAACTTGCATGATTTACACATGATTTTTAATATGAATATGTTACCGATTATTTTGAATTGCATTTGGGATAATTCTTTTACTCGATATGAAACCGAAATAGTTATTTCAGGCGAGTACCGTGATTTTAAATATTTTCGTTGTCACTAGATTTATTTTACCGTTACTTAAATTTACTGTTATCGAAAAGAAATTATATGATTTTATAAGAACTGAAATGCCCTATATTGTTTTAAAATAGTTTCTACGAGTATATACGGATTTCAGATACAAGTATAAATGGGAGTAGACATTGAAGGATCCCGTAGCTAACGACGGGTTCGTTAGACCTGGTGCACCTTGTATTTACAGATTACCGATTACAGTTATAGCCCTCGCTAGTGGAAAGGTAGAACTAGCATACCGTTACCGATTTCCCTCGAGTAGGGACTACCGTTATATATGACTTCTCGTAAAGAAGTCTACAGTTATACCGAGTACATGATCCGTTCATTGAAACCTCCCAAAATGTGAATACTGATATTATACAGTTGTTACTGAGCTTATTACTGAATTGTTTATTATATTTTACTACAAGAAAAGCGTGATGAGACTAGAAATTATTCATTATTTCTGAAAGAGTATTTTTATGTGATTTCCTCTTGGAGATACCAACATGTTTTCTGACTTGTCCCCAAATAAAAACGGTTGTAGTTAAGTATTATTATTCACTGAGCTAGCGACTCATTCCCCCCTAATTTATTTTACAGAGACAGCAGTTGACGCAGGCGAGGATCTCGTCAATTAGAGCGCACAGTTTGACATTTTCTCGGTGAGCCTCGCACTTGTTCGCGTGGGCATAGATTTTCGGATTGTTATGGTCTTTTCATTGAACTCTTAGAGTCGCTCCAAGTCATTATTTTAGTGTTATGCGTATTCTTTCGTTATTATGGTTTTATGTTGAGTATCGTTCTCCTTTATCAAGTTGGAGATAGATTAGTATTTCTATTGGTTAGTTGGTGGTTTAGTTGTATTGGAGACCTGTATTTGGTTAATTGACGAGTTGTCAATTGTTTGGTTTAATATTAGGATGTTTGGTTGTTGGTTTGAGACAGGAAAAAAAATTTTGGATGGTCCAAAAACAGGGGAAACTCTGTCCGATTTTCTGTAAAATTTCCGATGAGGCTTACTTGGGAGCACTTGCTCTTAAGCGCTGGTCACAATCCTAAATTGGGTCGTGACAATCACACATTAACTAAACGGTCTGAGCAATGGTTTTACTTGGACTAATGATACCAATGAATAAATAGTCTCACGTCCGAGCTTATTAGTCAAGAGAGAGAGAGAATTTACCTGAAGGGGAGGAGTTGATGTTAAAATATTAGACAAAGTTGGTTCAAGCCTGAGGGCTCTAAAGTAATAAATTAAAGCTCAAAAACTGAATGTCCCAAGTGGATCAAGCAATTTTTTAACTTCAAATTATGTTTAGATTATTCAAATATATAAAATTATGGTATCTTTACAAAAATAGCCGGATAGATTTATTATTTATATTTCCTACACGATATACATAAATTACGCATTAATTAAATACAGTTATATAAATATTATATAAGGATTATACTTATTATATATACACCGTCTATTATTAGTTAAGCTATCGGGTGAGAGACTATTTAGATTAGTTCTTCTAAAATTATTAATATTCTACTTAGCATGGTGAAAATTAAAACCATTTCATGATGAGAATTTAGAAAAAAAAATTGTATGAAGCTTATTTTACTTAATAATAAATTTGAACTATTCAAAATTTATGAGATTATTTTTGAAATTTGAACTATTCAAAATTTATGAAATTATTTTTGACATTGTACTGATGGTAAAAATTAAAATTACTATGTAATGGTAATTTTAAGAAATATGAAGTAAATCTTGAAAATTTCCTAAAATAATACATAAATTTTTGTGAACAGTAGAGATGCGATTTAGATGGCTTGAACACCATCATTTTAAACAAGTTTAAATAAAAATATATATAAATTTTATTTATAAATTCAAACCACTTCTCTTAAAGTTCATTTTTAAAACACTAATTTTATCAAGCCACTAATTTGGACTCAGTCGCATCTAGCTTTTCCTTTGCTTTTTTATTTTATTATAAAAAAGTAGATAATAGAAGATTCATTAACTATTTGATAAGTTACAAACACAAATAGCTTTCAGTTAAGCCCTTTGCCATATTGATGTGAAGCACACATGTGAGAGTGATTTTAACAAACGCAAAGACAATAGATAACTAGATCTTTTGAAAGACTTGCTTTTAAGTTCTCGTGATAAATTTAATTTTTCTTTTTAAAACAAAGTAATTGAAAAACAAGTTTTAAAGAAGTCTGTAACATGCCAATAAGTCAGTGATGGCACATAATAAGGTTCATTTCTTATGAATGAATGTCGTATTTCAGTTTAAAATTCGATTGTTAATTACTTTATATAAATTTATTCTATTAGGATCAGTATATGTTTGATAAAATGAATTTCTTTTTTTTTGGGGTGGAAGATTGAATAATTGGTCGGCTTTTTTTTCTTTTTCAAATTGAAGGCATCTGAGAAGAAGTGAGTTAACGAAATCATCAACAGGAACAGTGATTATCTCTTTGACCCTAAAGTGGATGAAGATGAAATCGGCAAGGATGGTTATCTCTTTGAGTATCACATTGATGGTGCCGGCATTTTTGTGGAGGACGTGTATTGATATATTTAGCATCTTTGACATTCAAGCGGTATGAAACATACAAAAGACGCTATTTTGATGCCTAAAAATTGTTCAGAACTGGAAATCTATCGCTTTGGATCACCACCAAAACAACTCTCTACCTTCAACGAAAGCAAATCTCTATATAACTGGCTGTCTAAAAGTTGTTGTGAAGTATAATGAGCAAATTGCATTTGGCCTTTTAAGTATATAGAGAAAGAAGGCAATAGAGACACTTTGGCTTAACTTATCTAAAGTAGCTTACATGCATCAATTGTTGAAACATACTTCTTCTTTTACAATTGCTTATTTGCTCGTAGTAATAAATTCGAACTATTCCTATCTTGTACAAAATCTCAAAATCAGTAAGACGCCATTCATTTAAATATTCATGACTCTTTCATATTTACCACCATTCTTTCGTATCCCATCAACCACTCAACCGCCAACTTAAAATCATTAAGACGTCATTCATTTTAGAAATTAAGTCTGTATTTTTTTTTAATCTCTCTTCTTTCTTCTGTAATTTTTTGAGATTAGTTTCAAAACTAAATAGACAATTTATGTTTTGATGCAAGTTGAAATTCAGCAGACATGGTTAAAGATTAGTTTCAGACAATTTTGGTCACTTTAAAATTATTACAATATGGTTTTACATTCCTGTAATTGTAGTTCAGTAACTTAATTTAAATATCTGTTTGAATATTTACTCTCCCCCTATTTATTCCGTCTTTATTACGATGTGTGTATTGCCTGCATATCTCTTAAGGAATTAATCGTTTGAAAGAGGAAAGGATGTTGAGTTCGAATCCCTAAACTAATACAAACTCTGTTTTGAAAAATGATCAACCGCTTTTCTGTTGCCAAACCTTGTTATTAAGTCAAGTTTCTCCTTTATATAAGTATTTTTCTCACATTGCCCGTGTTTTACTAATCCTAGCCTGCCTTTCAACAATTTTATGTGTCTAATACTCCCTCCGGTCTATTTTAATTAATTTTTTGCTGTTTTCACACATATTAGGGATTCATCTTTTAACATTAATTAACGATGAAATTGACCATATTAACATTAGTTTATTCAGTGAAAATATAACAAATACTCCTAAATTCTTTACTCTAATGATATCTTTGAAAAAAAGAAGTTAATTCCTTCTAATATTGTGAATCATAAAAAGATATTAAAAAATTCAACTAACCGAACGAATAAGTGCTTTCTTTTAAAGGTTGCTTGTCATAATTATTTGCTCATGTCTGTGTCTGACCTCATATTCACGACGCTATATACAGATCCACTCTTCACTCTCCACATACCACCGTGTGTGCATAAAAGGATGTTTTGATAAGTACATACCACTAAATATTCGAATTAGTTTAGCTTCTCTAGGTAAAATAACACTTGTTCTGTACTCTTTTTTAGGCTCAATAACACAAACTGACAGCTACTCATTACTCAATCTCAAGGCATAATACTGCAAGACAAATAAATACTCAAACTTTTTTTTTTCTTTTGCATAAACAGTGTTGCTAGCGATAGTGAATACTCAAGAATTAAGGAATGCATTTTAATCACTGAAAATTATACACACCAAATTTAGTCGTAAATTAAACTCTAGGAGAAATAATCACAAACCATGAGTCCAATTTGTTTGTTTGTTTTTATTAAATAAATTTTCTTTCCTGGGATTTTATACCCCAAAATCGTTTGTTTCTCTCCCCTCTCAGAATCTCAAACTCTGTTACAATGGTACATTGTCAATTTCAATATATGCAAGAGAGATCAAAATAATTAGACCAGCAATAATAAAGCTGTATATGAATTTCAAGAATGGATTAGAAGGAAATGAGAGTTAAAACTTTGGCCTAATACAAAAAATGGGTTATGAAATTTCAGATTTCTATCAGAGCCAGACCGAGTGTATTAACTATCAAAATTCACCCAGTCTCCACATATTAACATTTTCTCAGAGTGCTGCTACAAGAATATTTACAGGAGTTGCTGTATAGCCCTGTGATCACCTTCCATTTATAACTCTGGGTTTTCTACCGTTTGATCGTTTTCTAGAGGGAATGATGCCATTAAAACCTTCATATTTCCTTTTCATTGAGCCATTACTTAAATCTCCACAATTTCTGTCAAACTTGACAATGTTGGTTACAATGGCATGAACCATGATCTCACTTTTAGGAACCATAATGACCTTTTTCTCAATAACTGCAGTCTGTCCACAGTGAGGATCCACGATGGCGCTTTCTCTTAGATTCTGTAATATAGAATCCTTATCATCCTTGAACACATGTGCTGAAATCTGCACGAGAGAATAAAACGTTATAGTCACCCTTCAGACAATCATCAATATTCTTTATAAACAAGAATAGTAGACCGGTCACAAAACATACATAGAAAAGACTAAAGGGTTAGGTCACAGTTCCCATATCATTCCCAACCGCTATGCCCTAAAAAAGGAGAGGACGGTCTAATTGTTCTTTTACTGAAAAAGGGAATGAGATGAAGAACTGGACTGCAAGTACAGTATTTGTTGCCAATGCATATATTGAAATATTGTCCAATCGTGTTTCTCATACTTCTCCAGCTTCTAGTTTCACAACTTATTTTGATCAGTAATCAAAAAGATTTTCATTAACTACAACAGCCAAGCATTAAGATAGCGCTGGGAAATACAAAAGTTCATCCCTTTACAACAATGGTCACTTCTGAAGAAAATTTATTATTCAATTACTATATTGCATATGTTTTAGTGGGGTCTCAAAGAAAGTTGTGATTCTCAGAGAAATAAAGTAAGAATAATTTTGATTCTAGACAAGTGGTCGCGGGGAACACAAAGCAGCTTCAGACATTGATTCCAATCAGATCACTAAATTCTTCTTGCAAAAGCCATGCAAAGATATGTATCATTATTCATGCCACAAATAACTCAAGTTATAAATCCGTTGGTCCAGTAACTAGGGGCCAAAGACTAAAGCTAGACTGTTTGCTAAGCAGCCTAGGGGTCAAGTCAAGTGCCACCAAAATGGGGTTCTTTTCTAGTTGTACTGTTGTACCCATACCACACTTTGCACGTTAACCAATGATTTGCCTCCATCAATGAGCATCGCTAGGTACACTCGAATCTCGCCACTACAGGTGATCAAAGAGCCACAGCTTCAAATTCAAAGAGATAAGCGCACTCAGTAAAGGACCTCACAAGTCAAGAATGCCATTAAACATGAGTCAAACCATCTTATCTTGGTAGCGTGGTAGTAATCTAGTCTACTCTGCACATAGGGATATGCTGGCATGAAGTCTGGAACTTTTCTTTTGGTTACAGTAACCAGCCTAGGAAATATCTTTACCACTTGGTGCAGAAATAGTTTCTAGCCGCTCACCAAATTTACCAAGAGGCATACTAATTATAGTAGAAAATCCTACGGCATCCGCCCAAGCCTAAGGGAAAATGGCGGTGGGGTATAAAACAATGTCTAGAACATTGCGACTCTGCAGAAGATCTACATTCTATGTTTTGAAGTTAAAACGAGCATGAGTTATCATTCTTTCAGTTTTCACAGAGGAGAATGAACGCTAGCATGGAATTGGCTAGGCATAGTTTACCAATAATAAATTAATATAGAAGTCATAACAACCCCATGGTGCGGGCTAATACTGGATATGTTATTGTTGTTGTTGTAGAAGTCATAACAAAGTAGTCTTCCATTAATTTATCTGATAAGCATTAAAACAATGTGGCCAAGATTAACCAAGCTAGGATGGTTGGGTGAAGAAAATTGTCTTCTCACCTGAAAATCAACTGGAATCTTGATTTCAGCCGATGAACACATGCAACCATCACTGAAGTTCAATTTCAACTTAACGTTAAAAGGATTCGCAGTCTTAACTGTCCGCCTGACAAGCAATAGGAGTTGAAAAGAATGTTTCAAGTCTGGGAATTTATAACATTAGTGAACATATGAAATAAACCCTCACCAATAATTAGAAGGGAAAACTGGCATATGCCGCTGAAATAAATTCAAAATTTTGATCAAGAAAATCAAGGGTCAAGATTCAACACTTCTTCTTTTTTTTTCTCCTCATCAATAAATTTGATTTTAACATGCTATTTTTTTATATCAACTCGGAAGCTGTTTAACAGATATTCATATTACTTCTCATTTTTTCCATTTTATTATGTGTCCGATTTATATTTCTTCATTTTTTTCCTTTTAGGTATGTTAGACCGTTTAGAGTAATGCGAAGTAAACAAGAGAGGAAAAAGCAATGATTGTTAGAATTATTTTTGGGTGCTATAGTTCTTGGCCCACAATGATAACATCCTTTTTTTTAAAAAAAAATCCCATAACTTCTGGGAAACATCAGATCCAGATTGGTAAACAATCTAGTTATCATTTTCTACATGATATCAAATGCCTCAGGTAGACAATCTTGAATAACTAATACAAGAGCAAATTTTTTTTGACTTATTGGAGAAATTATGCCAAAAGAGTATGTATAACAGAGACATATCGAGGTTATCTTTCACACAGAATATTACAGCTTCAAGAATTATGAAACTACCTTTTTAGCTGAAGAGGTTGTTTATGCAGAACAGTTGCTTTCATGTTTTGACATTCTGAAAAAGAAACCTACAATTACATTTCAAAAGCAGTAGAGATGTTATCATAGTAGAGCCAGAAAGTTTAAGAGGGCTAAGGACTATTACTTATGACAATCATTAAGTGAAGGAGAAGAAAGACAAGACCTGTTTTTAAATGAATCCTGCAAATTAGACAAAGGAATATAAAACCAGCATTGTAACAAACAACTTCCATTACTCACTGACAATTCAAAAAGGTCTAAGCTACTCACAGTCAGCTCAAAAAGTAACTGCTTCATTAAAGTGACAGAAAAAACTACAGAGGTAAGATGAAGTGGCATCAAGACTCTTTAGGGTAGGACTATTTCACACTCCTTTTTACTTAGCACATCCCTGCTCACATTTTTAGAGCCCATTTATCATTGTCGTCTCTTGGTTCATAGGGTATCACAACAGATTCCTAAAGCCTTCGATCTGCATACCTCAAAGAAGAGATGCACAGGATAAATGAACAGAGCTAGAGATCCTCCAAAGAGGCAAGACCTAACTAATGAATTCATTGTTCTTTTAGGCAAAGGCTGCAAAAGGAAGGTCTAACTACTTCGATCCTACTGCAAGTGTACAGGGCCATTTCCCCAAGCCTCAAAGTGATGGATCATCTAATTCTCAATCAAGTCTACATCATAAATCAAATATATCAAAGGAAGAACTCATAATGGCTGTGGTCTATCAGTGGATAATGCTGCCGCTGCCACTGCCACTGCCACTGAATATGCAATTGATGCACCCACAACAGCCACTATTACTGCCTGCTATTAATTTCCATGTTTTTTTCTCTTTCTAGTTTCTAGTTTGTTGTTTCTTGGAGCTTTCACCAGCAACAGTAAGCCTCCAAAACTCTTTATCTTCTAGAAACACATACATGCTTATTCAACATAATCAACAGAATCTGTGGACGCAGCTATTAACTCACCTCTACAGATTTGATAAAAGGCAACGGTGCCCTATTTCCATGGACACTTGCCACAGTAAGGGTCCAATTTACATATTTTTTATCTGCAAAAAAATTAAATCAGATAGATAAAAAGACATATTTAATGAATGACCTACTCCAAAGAGGACCATATTTAGAAATTTGATCAGAGCTCTCTTCTATTTTCTATACTACTACTTCTGGCCACGTCCAATATTAATTTACCAAACGTAGCGAAAATAATAAGCTGTATTTTTCACTTCATTTAAAGGAATTCCTAGACAAATTCTGGGTTTCAAGTTGGAGGAACAAAAAATGGTAGTAATTCTTTGACATCTTTCCCATTATTCTACAAGAACTAAGGTATACATGTGCAACTCCCTTCTTCACTTTTTCACTTGTATCTGCAGAAGATAAAGAAGAATTGACCAAATCTTCACAAATTGTAACTTGCTTTGTGCAAATTGACATGCACCGATATTGCTTGGAAAATGAAAATCACAGTGCAAATGAAAATGTCTTTTCAGCTCTAGGACTTCAGAATGTCAAACGAACAAATGAAAAGAAATAACAACAAACCCAGTATAATCCACAAGTGGGGTCTAGGGAGGGTAGTGTATACGCAAATCTTACCCCTACCTTGAAGGTAAACAAATGAAAAAAAGATAAGCACAAATCCAGGGAAGTTACCAAGACTTAAGGTCTGACTAAAAACGGTCTGGAGAAGATCAATTCTAATAAATGGTGGGACTCGCAGACTAAGGAATTCCATGATTCCTGCAATTACCTGTTCATAGCCATATTAGTAAACATTCTGGAAACAGGATCAATCAAAACTATTAATCTTTTTCAGATCAAATACCGCACTGAAAAACATATGTGAACATGTGAACAAAGCGCAACACCCTACTCCAAAATTGGAACCTAAGTAGAGTAAAAGAACCAACGTCATTGTTCAGCTATTGATTCTGTAGAATCAAGCCCAATATGTTAACTAAAGCTATCGAAAACATGATTCCTAGGTGTCATAAATGGTAGTAGAGGTGGTTCAGCTGGATGTTCCAGAGCCAGCAAAACTGTTTGTAACTCACATTAAGGACATTGAGGTTCTTTTTCTTTTTTTTTTTTTTTTTTTTGGGGTTTTT
>MCJB01007858.1:0-52761 GCA_002018475.1 Nicotiana obtusifolia | reverse complement strand
GGGGGGGGCAGGAATAATGTACCTGAAGATTAACTATTACAATCTTTCCACCACCTTTGAGTGATTTTAGAGGCAAATTACAGGCAGGGGTGATCTGCAAACTGCAACAGTAAAACAAGTCATGTTCACTTGTGGCATGACATGATTAAGGTCGAAGAATCACGGAAGTAAATGGTTTAACAGTTGAGAGTCAACAAACACTGTCAGAACTCGTTATTTTAGCATCATGCATCAGAATTCCAGATTATGGAGGCAGTCAAATAAATAATTTAGCTTTTACCTTGTTCCCAGACATAGCACAACATCAGCCATTTTGCAGTGCCTCTCAGCTGGATTCATCTCCTTTGGAGGTAGAGCATCCTTAGGACAAAAACACGGGAGGGCAAAGGAAGAGGTCAACAACAGAGTCATAGGTGGAATCATCTTTTTCGCCAAAACAATCTTGGCGTTTTGGCCCAAATAACAGGAAAAAAATAAATCATCAAAACTTTTACAACTTTTTGACTTAATCATTGGATGCTCATGAGACTACAACCCGTCAAACTTCTGGTTATGAAATGTTGACCACAAGTTGCTTAGAATCCATAAAAACTATAAATTCTATTTCGTACTAATCCTTTTAGAAATTAGATGTGTATCAAAATACTATCACAGAATCTACATTTAGAATCAGTAGCAAAAGATGGAGTATGCATAATATCCTTCACAGGGATGTTGGCACTTCTTTTTTTTTTTCTTTGAAGTAGTGATGTAATCTAGTTAAAGCTCAGATACAGTGAAGTGAAAAATACCAAATTCATCAATATATTTCGTAAGATAGGGATTGATTTTCATTAGGAAAAATGGGCTAATGTCGTCATATTTCTAGGTTAAAGAAGACCATATCTTTACGGTCACTATTAAAAGGCAATGGAATGTCACTGTACAACTATAAAGAGAAGCTCAGATCCTAGGACTTTGTTATTAAACACAATGCTGTTTATCATTACCTCCCAGTCAAGAACTGTGTCTCTAAGTCTCGCACCACAGCTCACCTTGGAACAACGTCGTGCAGTTTCCTTCAACCCAATAGTTTCTATTTCAAAATCCCTCATATACCTTCATGGGTCAATTCATAAATAGACTCTTATAAGCAATCACCATATAGTTACCAGAAGAAGCAACAGAGCAACATACATAAAATAAAACAAAAAAACTGAGTGGATATACATGAGTGCGAATATACCAAAAGGCTCCAAAAGAGTCGCATGAACTGTGGGAACATGCATAATATCAGGATAGTGTGTTGCAGAAAAAGATGACGTCTTACTCAATTCCGCAAGAAGGGCATAGTTCCATAAAAGAATCCCCATGTAATTCTGCAAGCTTCTTCCTTGGAATTCCAGAGCGAAGATGCAGGCCATCAATGTTCTACCATTTTCAAATAAGTATGATGTGACACTTGAATATTATACCAAGGAAAATAAATCTAAACATTTTTGGAAGTAGACAGTTGAAACTACATAAATGGAATCTGAGGCTTAGCATTTAAGTAGAATAAACATCCCTTGATCAAGTGAAAGGTCATATTTTGAACACAAATAACTAGGTTCTCTCTCCCTCCCTCTCTGATTGGTTGAACTAAGTTTGTTGGGGTGAGGGAGAAATGGAAAAAGTTCGGAAGGAGCAACGGAATGCATCTACAGCACTACCATAAAGTATACCCAAATTTTTTGATTAAATTGGAATTAAGATGTTGCCCTTGCTCTGTTGCTTCCGACAGGTCAACAGTAAAGACACTCAGAACAGTGCAAAACATAAATGAAGACATCAATTAATCAAATTCACCTCAATTTGAACTAGTTAAGGTTGGCTATATGAATCCTCTATATCCCCCACCTTATTCGGGCTCATTTCATTCAAATCTTGGAAGCAGAGAACGAAATTACTCTGTGCCCGAAAAGCTACCTGGATGGTGGATGAGTGGGTAGGGGGAGAGTGGGCACATATAGTATGTAACCTTCCCCTAACACTCCTGTAGAGAGGGTGTTTCCCCTCCTCGAGCCCACGACCTACAAGTCACAAAAGGAGGAACTCCGTCGTCGCACAAAGGCTCATTCTCACAAGTCATGAAAGTGAAGAGTTTGAATTGTATGCTAAAAGCACAAAACCGTATAGCATGAGAGTTCTATCATCATTATATAGTTTAAATGGTGAAGCATTTTTTTAATAATAACTGGTGATGAAGTTTAAACAAGATCCATTTTTTTCATTTTCTTCTTTGAGTAAAGTGCAGCATATATGCAATTGTGATTCTAGTAACTTGCAAACCATAGTTTACATTTGAAAGGATAACAAAATGCAAACAATGGGACTACTCATGAAGCATATATTTCAATGAACAAATTCTGCAACGACTCCCACAATCACAACTACGCCAACTTCATTCAGAATAATATGTCCAGAGTCACTTCCCTCCACCTAGTTCTAGGATTAAAATTGTACACTCTGGTTAATTTCATCAAATTAAATTGTTTAATTCTAGTTTAGTCGTTGACCAATTGCATCAAATCATGGAAAATATAGGCTGGTTCGGTTAAATAGATCTCTCTCTTCTTCTTTAATAAATTGGAGATAAATACTTTTTCCAAAGAACACCGCTATAGTAAACGATAGATGCAGCATTTATGGATGAGATTCATCCCCATCGATGCTCAATCTTCCATTCACTGGAAAGTGCCTTCTTTGCACTAACCACGGAAATTGGCATGCTAAAACAGAGGATCCCTAATGATCAGATGTACCGCAAGTAAAATACAAAGCATGTTTGAATCCAGAGAGCAAAGATATATCTACACCACAAGATTATCACCAGAGACAATCAACAAATAAATATAGATGAGAATAAGGGGAAACCCACACATTCAATTCTCTATGAGCAGTGGATACCAAAGAAATAAGGCTAGAAACACTTGAAAGGGTCCCAAAGTAAAAGAAATAGAACAGTCATCTCAGTCGAAGCTTTCTGAGGTGGAACGATAACCGTGTAGGTGTTGATTCAATTGCTGGTTAATGATTATGTCACTATGGATTAATTGAAGTTGGCTAAAAGAAGAGTTGAACAGTCAACTGGTGCTATGAAAATGGGTAAAATGATCTAAATTGAACTCAATGATTAAGTCTTCAATCTCACCAGCAGCCAACTTTAATATATTGGTAGACCGTGGCTATTTAGCAAAGTAAGCTCAAAAAGCCTTTAATTATGCAAATCACAAGTTTAGTAGTTTACCTGAATTAGCATGGTCTTCCTAGTAACATATTACAATGAGTGACCGAAACCAGAGCCAAATAAACTCAGTAACAGTAGCAAAACCATATTAAAGGTTGTTTTATTTATGTCATACATCTATCGTGTGATACTCTTTCAAGGCAATCTTTGTCAAAATGGGTTTCTTGAAAGCCTAGCTATCAGTTAACATGGCGCAAAGAGAGAGGTGGCTTTGGGCATAGACACCAAGCAAGACGAGTGAGCATAGAGCAGCTTATCTCCTACTTTAACGGAGAGGAACTCCATAGGAAAACGGAAGAGGCAAAACAGGGATTTCTCCGGGAATGTAAATGGACAGTTAAATGACTAATCACAAGAAAATATAAACATGAATCTGATCTGGGGTTGAAATTGTGATTTTATTCTGAAAGCAGCACTAGCTACAAACACAAACGGTGGAAGTGATAATAAACCTACAAACGTTAAGTGCACCCATATATAGTAAGAAAACTAATAATGCCACACCTGGCTTATAATAAACTTTAGAAAACCCGCCTTCTCTAGTTCAACTAGGGCCATGTGTGTCATGCTCGGCGTTGCACGGTGAAATGGCAAAGATGCTTCTGGTAGCGCTTTCCCTTCTCTCTACAAGTCAGTTGAATAAAAGGGATAAGAAGATACATTATAGCCCGTTATTCTTTTGCAAGGATGAATTATCATAGAATTCTAATTCGTGGTAAATGCTCCTATGCTATATACAAATATTCACATCATAACCATGGTTTGATCCTGATCACATTACTGCAATGTAGCCTATTAGATGCTCCAAATAACAGGAGTAATCTTTTCATGTCTCAATGAACAATAATAATACAAATGCTTATGCACCCAAGAGTGTGCATAACTGTCCATGAAGTGGGTGAAAATCTAGGAAAGCAGGGCTTAAATCTCACAAAGACAAAAAACGATAGATGATGTATTCTCATCTCCTAAGCCTTGATGGGCAGAGTTACCCGATACTTTTGTTAGTGGGAGATAGTAGGTATTCATTAAATAGTCGAGGAGAGCGCAAACTGTCCTAGACACCATAGTTATCCAAAAAAAAAAAAGATAATGCTTGTGCTCTTTCCTTATTCAAGTATAAACTTTAGGTCTTTTTCAACTTCTTCTTACTTAGTGAAGAAGATTACTAGTCAAAACAATATCAGAATGAAATAAGAGAACTAGACACTACACACAAACAACACCACATAAAAAAGAGAGATAATGATATATTATTTTCTCTTTCAATTGTGGTAGGTATTCATGCATGTCGGTAGATTTAAATAACTCTCGAAGGAGAAAACAGCTCCCCCAATCGTAAGATAGATCATGCTTTCAAGGCCACTTTCATTTATTTATATCACTATTGTGCACGGTGCATATAACCACTTATTCATATAACTTTTCCAGATCAAATACACAAAAACCAAGTTCTGCACCACCTTCAGATGATCAAGACTTCCTCTCAGTTTGCTACATCTAGCCTAAAAAGATGACAATGCAGGTAGAAAAGAAGGATCGGAGATGAAGACCGACCAAATTAGCAAGAATTTGGTTGAAGGGGCAGCATTCAATTCTCAAGTCTTAACATTTTAAAATGGGTATCAAAAGGTAGAAACAACATGTCAAGAATCGTGCTTTAAGAAACAGGGTTTTGCAGTTATATCTACAATATTACCTGAAGAGTCCAAATGCCCTTGGGACCACGAAAATCAGGTATACCACAAGACGTGGATATTCCTGCTCCTGTAAACACAACTAAATGCTTACTCTGTAAAAGAAACAAGAGTTAGAACGGGTTACTTCTAAAGGAAAAAGCCATACATAGCATAGCTAAGACCACAACAGTTTAAGCACTCACGTTTTGTATCATCACAGCAAGTCTCTCAATCTGCAAAGTTTTATATAATTTAAAAAAAAACATTAGTAAGAACATAGAAAAATAAAGTGCTTCGCACTTTTAACTAATCTTTGACAAGCAGCTGAAAGAAACGGAAGATCCTTCAGCACCAGAAAGTACTGATTTTCAAGAAAACCATAACAGCATAATGGATTCAGCAATCAAAATCTACTTTGCGTTCTTTCCTTTATTATTACCAATAATTTTGCACTTTAACGTGTGAACAACAAGAGAATGTACTTGGGTCCAAGAATTCTAACAAAGACAAAGCAACAGCACGGCATGACAATAAGAAATGGTAACGATGACATAGTATGCAATTTAGGACAATTTCTATACATCTGCCATCTTTTGCCTAGATCACAATAACGAAAAGTTGGAAAGCATATCCTCTACAGCAGTGGAAACTTCAAAATTTCAAATACCATTCCTAATGAACAACCACAAGTTAGGCGTACTATCCAGGTGCTCTTAGAAGTGGTGGAAGCAGAAAATTTATTTAAGCGGATTCAAAAAATTACTAGAATGCGTCATTCGAGATTAAAACTTATGACCTAAAGCAATTTTTGAACCCCCTTTACCTCTACACAAGAATATTTTCTTATATCAAGGGGATTCAACAGTTTATATAACCAAAGAAAGTCGTCTTTACCCTATGTACAAAGTATAAATTTCCGACAAAGGGAATTCAATTGAACCCCCTTCTTCTCTCCTTTCAATATAGTCCAATTATTTTTCCCAACAAATATTATAGAAGAGGTAAGCAGCATACGATTTGAAATGCAGCATATGATTTGAAATGCTGCTTATCATTTTCTTACTTTAGTTAGTTTTACCAGAAGGTTTCTGGCTAATGTTAGCAATAGAATCAGCAACTGATTACCAAATGCTAATCCATTTTTCATTGATAATTAATTTATGCTAAACCTTAAGCCCTTAATATAGCAGACAATAGCAAAAGGAACGATGATCGCAGCATTAAATGCATAAACTCACAGGGTACAATCCTTAGCATGTGTAACATTTTGCTCATGGCCAACACAATGCAATCATTATACTGCTTTTCACCCCTTAAAATGTAACAATCCCTAATAAGATTAAGGAAATTGTGATTATCTCACGCTCAGTAATGTGGGGATTAAATCTAGATCTCATGAAAAACCTAAATGCAAACTATCAAGCAATCAAAGAAGACCCCAGTTCCTAAACTTCCATTCTTAATTAAGCACAAAAACCTAAACAAATTTTTATGGGTATTTGCAGTCAGATAAAATGATCAAACAAGTGAAATAAAATAACAAGTAACAAAAAAGAGTAAAAGGGTTGCAGATAAATAATATAAAGGAAAGAATCTTACTTTGTCTTGCAAAATGTGAGGTGGGTCGAAATATTCAGTCATTCCAACATTGCCCACATCTTCTACAAATGAGAGTTTCTCAGCATAACCTAAAGACATGTTTGTATTTGCTACAATCTGTTGGTTTTCTTTTTCTCCCAAGGAAAAAAGATACTACTAGTTGATTGATCACTGAAGAATGAAAGCAGAGGAGCCTTTCTGTTTCCGTTGTAGTAAAGATGGTCAAGTGCTTACTTTTTTTTGCAACCTTGTTCCTTTACGCTCATTTATTCCGTTTCTGTTTATTTAATTTATTTTCGATTTATTGTCACTGTATGTAATTATTTATTTTTCAGGGTGCCCATCGAAGGTATTTATGGAGTAGTTCACTGTCACGAGGCCCCAAATACCAAAATTGGAAACTTTTACCTTCTTAGGTTTAGGTTCTAATCCTATCAAAGGATTTCTTCCTTTTTACCTTCTCCTTTTTATTGGGTTAATACATAAACCATTAGAATTGTAGCACATTACCAAATGCATCCCTATTTTTGCCTGAAGTGAAATAAGTTTTGCCTTTTGTGGCTAGTACCGATTTCAACAAAACTAGTGGACAACACGCACAAATCACATTTTGCCACGTAATTTCTTTTTTTTATACCGTTTTTCTTTGTTATTTATTATTTTTATTTTATCTTTTCTTTACTTATTTCTTTTCTTTCTTTTTCTTTTTTGTTTTCTTTCTTCTCCAACACAACAACGGCTCCACCATAGCCACTGCCAGCACCACGCATGTCCACCGGAAATCAAATTCATCACCGCCAATCAAAATTACTATTACAATCGATGGGTCCTTTCGCACTAGTTGATTTTTCTTGTTTTCTTCTTCTTCTTCTTCTTTTTTTCTTCTTTTTCGTTCATTGCAATGGGTGAAATTTCAGATCTCCAAATAAGTGATTGCTTCAAATTTCAGACCTCCAAGTAAGTGATTGCTTCAAATTTCAGATCTTTAAACTTGATCCCCATTTTTTCCCACGAACAACGGCAGCCCAACGCAAAACCTGAATAAAACACAGAATGTGACAGAAAATAACCTTACCGAAAAAAATAGATCTTGTTTATATTATGTTTGCGGATTAAGAGCCATGAAATTTTTCAATCAGTTCACTTACGAAAATTCAAAAACAACTCAAAACTTTCAAACAAAACTTCAATTTTCAAATATTATTTTCGCTTCAAATTTTTTTCATTTTTTTCGAAATTTTGCAATTCTTATGTCCAAACGCCCAATAAATATTGGTGAAGAAAATGGGAGAAAAGAAGGGATAATGAAGAAAGAGAAGGCTGAGGGGTGCCATGATTTCACACAGAAGAGAAAGAAAAACAGAAAAAGAAAGGAAGAGAAAAAAAAACCAAAAAGAAAAGAACTAGAAAATTAATATTTAATGAAAGAAATGCTTATAAAAATAACTATTTAATAACTTTTTTTTACCTCTCGCTCTCTTCATGAGAGTGATTTACACTCTCTATGCCATATCATCTCAGAAGGTTATACTTATTACACTTCTAACAAGCAGTTAGAGGTCATAGGACCTGATCCACGTCCAATCCGTACTCAATAGTGAGTGGAAACGATCGTTGGATGAATAGTATTCAACAAGAGTCGAGGTCGATTTCTACAAGGAGTTACTATGGGTGTTAGGAGTATACATCTGACGAAAGCAAATAGAACAACTAAATTGCACTTCCAAACAAAGAGTTTTGATTTCTAATTTTAATTTTACTCTAACAATATTAAGCTAAGAGAATAAACTAGAAAGCGAATGATTGTTTTTGGTGTTTTTTCAAATAGTTAAAAAAGCCTAAGCGTGTGACCTTAACCTAGGTGTTCGCTTAATGGGTTAAATACGTTAACACTTGTTTTGTTGATTAGGGTGTATTACAGCTCTCAACTCTACGTTACTCACTCAATTCCTCTCGGTCATGGAGTGATTTTGCTCAATTTGGCTTTCTCAAGCCCAAATAGGTATCAAGCTAAATAGTTGAGATGAGCTCAAGTCGAGTTCTTACTATCTCTAGTTCATACCCTTTAATTAGGTTAATCGAACTTTTAATTAGCTCAATTTCTTGTTAGCCAAGTTTTTCCAAACTAGGTCTATCTTTCTCAAGCAAAGACCAAGTCAAATAGGCATGAATCAATGTTTGCAACCATTAATTTTAAAATTAAAGCATAAACTAGACTTAATAATCAACACCCAATCATAAATAAGCATTAAATTAAATACCCATAAAGTTTACACACTAGGGTTGGGTCACAATCCTAGTAAGAATCTAGCTACTCCCAGTGAGAAATAAAGAAAACAAAGAAGAAATACTAATTAAACTCATAATCTAATATTAAAATGATAAAATATGATATTTAAATCTTAAAATAGTCACAAACTTCCTAAAATAGCAAAATCCAACTGCTACAGCAGCTCAAACTTCGAAACTTGACCCAAAAATGTGATTCAAGACTATTTATAGTGGCCAAAAATTACTAACGAAAATACCCCTCGGGAGGTTCTGCGGCTGCATAATTTCATGTGCGGTCCACAGATTTCTTCAGCTGGCAGGGTCTTGGAATCTGCAGCCGTACAATTCTGGTCTGCGGCTACAATGCATCTTCTGCAGCCGCACAATTCTTGTGTTGTCCGCACTTCAGGCAAGGCTTCAAGTCTTGGTCATTTGCACACTCTCTAAACTTTGAATCATTTGTTAGTGCAGACCTTGTTCTGCGGCACACAATTCATGCGTGGTCTGCAGATCAGCTAAAACTTTGCCGGGCTCTTTCACTTGTTCTGCGGCCGCAGAAATCCTTCTACGAACCGCACATCTTACGTTCTGTGCCCCTTCTTGCCTTGTGAGTCGGAACACTCATTTTTGAGTCGGATTTCATCATGGGAGTCCAAACTTCCAATATTCCTGCAATTTGCACACTTTCATTAATTTTTGGAATATAAATCAATACTTTCGGACTAAAACAAAAGCAAAAAGGTGCTAATAAGTGGTCAAAAACTACACTTATTAACTCCCCCAAATTTAAGTTTGTCCTTAAGCAAATAAATTAGTTCCCACCTCCTCAGAGTTACAGGTCATTATAGCAAGTCAATGGTGAGCCATTCATACATTAGTTGGGACCAACAATTACCCACACTACTCATGCATTATTAACAAGGTGACAAGTCAAATATTCATGCACATATAGTTCTAATGTGACATTTGAGCTTCAAGAATTGACTTTACTCATCAAGGACTTTTGTTCTATCATGCAGGTCATGGTGGACTTCAAACTCTTCCTCCTCTACTTTCCATTTTCCAAGCTCACTTCTTACCACTCAGCTCTTCCATCTTGCTTTCCTGATCTGCACTCATATCTTAAGATTCATGAAAGGTTCACTCGTCTCTCACAAGAGAATGTCACAAGTACGACTTCAAGTACCATAGGTTTGCCCCTTGTATAGATCACCACTAATGTAAGTTTACTCAGTTCGAAATCAAGTAGGACTTCTTTCGGGTTGTAATGAAGGCTTTTGGATTAAGGTAGGATACCATATGGGTAAGTAGTTACACCTTTGCTTAAGCACTCCACATTTTCATTTCTCGGCTCACGATTACCAATTCTTAGAGGTATTTTCTTTTTATTGGGGACTAGAGTGACTTAACATCACTCTTTCTTGTTCATTTCATTCTTGAACTCCCTTTTTGATTGCTCATGTTAGAGATCATTACCTCTTTTTGAATCCATCAACCCTTCCACTTATTCAAGTTTTTGCATTTTTCTTTTTGTTCTTTTCTTTTCTTGCCTTCTCTTTTCATAGAGATTATTTCTTCTCTTTTTGTGCCTTGATACCTTTTTCAAATTCCTCATCTCTCTCCCATACTTATGCTTTAAGCCACTTATTTCACAAGAGTGTTAAGAAAAATGCAGGTGCCAAGAGAGGGTTACGACAAAATGGGTAAAGACTTATAACATGGTTATTAAATGAGAAAGGCTAGATACTCGAAGGGGGTTGACGAGGGATACCGACATTGGTTGGCAATAGAAAGCTCGAACGGGCCAAGAAAAGCCTACAATCACTTCTCAAACCAAGCAAAACTTAGGATTTCGCCTTGAAACACATTCGGGGCAAGTTCTAGACCATTCGCACGGATACTTGGACTAGCAACAATTCATCTCACCCCTTACACAACTAGATTGTAAAAGAGGATAGAGTTGAGAGCTTACAACGACCACATTCAAGTTTAAAGATCACTATGATCCAATAAATCACTCGATGATCACCAAAGTCAACTCAGGAATCACAAAGTCACTAACTAGAGCTATTTCTTTCAAAAACTTTGTCTCTAACCATAAGCAAGTAGTTAAGTGTGTTGTTACCAAATGAAGCATGATTAACTTTTTGAGAATGAATTGATTATATCTTTTTATTCATTACTACTACTATTATTACCTAAACACAAAAGCTGACTCATTTTCTTAAGAAGGTTGTCACACCAAAACTACCTTTAGAAAGAATCGTGGCGTTAAGAAATCAAGGCTTATTATCTAGTAAAGCATAAAAGAAGCTACTTAACAAAACAAGAACTAATATGGAAAAAATAAAAAAGCTAATGAACAATGACTACTAAAGATAGATAGATATACGTAAGAAAAGAGAGAGAAGATAGATGAATATAGATAAGAAAAGAAAGAGTACCATCAAATTATTACTGACCAAATTGTATCCAAAATGTGCCAATGTATCAAATAAACTCCACCTCCCCCCCTCCGAATAAAAGTAAGCATTATCACCAATGCTTAGTAAAATAAGAGTAAAAGGAGAGAGGGTGAAGAAAAACTCCCTAAGGATCCTTGGACATCTCAGTGTCCCCAGCAATGTCATCTCCCTTGGGATCAGCCAACTGAATCTCATCATTATCAAACCTAGGCGTGGCTGGGTTGTCAAACATCGCACGTACTGCCTCAACAGTGTCAGTAGCAAGGTCTGGCTTGTCTTGTCAGACTGGCCAGCTGGTGCTACCGGTGCAGATGGTTCTGGGGCGGATTGGTATGGGTCAAGCAGCATATCAAAAGGAAGGTCTCCAGCTGTAGCAAATCTAGTCACCTTCCGCTGCAGCTTGTCCACTGATTTCTTGCTTACCTGGGACTTCCTCATCTTCTTTACTTCCTTCCCAGCTCCTCAATAATTGACCTGTGCTGTACCAAAGTGTCCATGATCATCTTCTGGTACTCCAAAATGTTCTTCATTGTCTCATCAATGTCAGAAGAAGCCTGTGGTGCCTGAGAAGTAGACTGCACTGCAATAGTACTAGACAAGTCAGACATCTTAGAAGTAGTTGTCTGCATCCAGTTGTTGAGACTCGCTAATGTTTGGGAGACTCGTAGAGCAGATAGGGGAACTGTGGGCATGGGCACTGGAATTAGAGCAACTCTAGGGGCTGTGGTAGGAGCTAAAGATGATGGCGGAGGCATAACAACGACACTGGTAGAAGGCTCAGCAGAGGTGGATGGAAGATCAACTGCCTCAGAAGCTACCATTGTTTACTCATCAGACTGTCATGTGGTGGTAGAAGGCTGGATTTTCTTCTTTGGTTGCTCGCATCCATCAGTGAATACCAGTCGAATGGCTTCTTCGGCTTCACCTTAGTGTCAAAATCTCTTGGCTCTACCTTTGCATCCATAAGGTACTCTGTGATAGTGTTAGGATAAGGGTAGGCCGAGCTGTTCTGCCGTGAAATCACTGAAATATTGGCTGACATTACGGCACCCACATTGATTAAGTACCCGGCCACAATGGAAGCCATAAGAACTGCCCGAGGAATAGGAAGGTGAGTCTCGTTCTAGCATGGATCTAATCGGCTACAAACAAACGCGTGCCACCCTTTTGTCTCAAAGCTCAAAGTACTCCGCTGAATGGGAACCCTAGTGGTAATCCATGGTGGTAGTGTCCCTGGTGGTGCTAGAATTTCAGCCAACCAACGTCGGACTTCCTCTTTTAGTGCGCACTTCTCCAGATACTCCTTTGGCTCAACCTCCTCGAAGCCCAAGTACGCATTTAGCGTATGCTGATCAAACCTCGCCTTGAGGTTGCGTATTTTGGTCACCTTCGTCCCTTTCTTAATATGAGCAACATTGGCATAAAATTCACGGACGAGGTATTCTTTGGCATCCTCCACTCTCTCTAGGTGAACCACATCCACCCCTTTTGTGCCCTGAACTGTCTTAATACTTTTGGGTTATATGTCTCCAAATCTTTCGATAAGAACTGGCGCTCAAGAGTCAGTGACCTCACTGGCCACCATATACGAAAACTAGTGAAGGTGGCCAAGCTAACAAATCGATCCTCCCCAAAATCCTTCTTCTTTGACCTCTCCAGACCTGTAGCTATAGCATATCCCCCTCTACCATCATTGGGGATGTCATGTATAACCTGTGCCTCAGGGACTGGTGTAGCTGATGGCTCAGAAGCCTAGCTAGCACTCTCCGACCCCTCAGAGGTGTTGTGTGATGAAGAAGGCTCATCCTTGAGTTTGTATCTCCCCTGTGGCCTCGATTGTGTGGCCGTCTGCTCCTCTTGAACAGAGGCTGAGTTGCCCTCGGACACCTCCCTAGACGGGACATAAGAGCTAGACTTGAAGAGGTTTGCACCTTTCCCTCTGTCAGCTGTTGCTTTCTTCCTGATTGTCTTTGGCTGGCCAAGGGACAAGGTACCTCTACCCCTACCCTTTGAAGCGCCGCCTCGGCCTCTTGATTGAACCATTGTCTATATTAAAGTTGAGAAGATTGCTAGTTGCAATGCATTGTTAGACACATACAGGACTCATGTAGGTAAGGGAGAAACACTTGGACAGTGAGGTTATGAAGTTAATACATGTTTGCAGGATAAGGGATCTGCGGTCCACACATTTTTGATGTGCGACCGTAGAAGGAACTCGCGGTCCGCAGAATTTTGTTGTGCGGCCGCAGAAGGGAAGTGTTGTCCGCACATTTTAGCTTGCGGCCGCACCTCTAAGTCCCAAAATTGTTAACTCTCTGATGACTGAGAAATGGCTAATCTTTGGCCACAAGGGGAAAGCTGTGGTCCACAAAACTTGATTTGCGGCCACACTTCTAAGTCTTAAAAATTAAAACCTCTCTGATTACAGATTTTGGGTTGTTCTGCGGCCGCAAAAGGAAATCTGCGGTCCGTGCATTTTAACCTGCGGCCGCAGATTCCTTCTTTACATGAGTTGCCAAAAATCTGAATCTGCGGACCGCACAATTTCAAGTGCAGCTGCAGATTTCAAAAAATTACTAGCAGGCAATATTTTCAACTTTTCAATTTCTTGCACAAATAGACATGGCAACATTGTAAATATATAAAATTTCATGAACCCAATCCCATCATAGCATGTATCAAGTTTACCCAGTTCAGATCTACCCCACCTGGACACACAATCGAACTCTAATAACAGATGGCCTAAAAAGAACTACAAATCTACAAATTAAACTAACACAAAAAATTAATATGAAATTGAAGCATACCAGATAGAGTGAGTGAATGAGTGACTAATCGATGTGGTTGTGTGTGTGGACAGTTGAAATCTCCAAGAAAAACTACAGAGTAATAGTGTTTTGTTCAAAGAGGAAAAAGTGTAAAATGAGCCCTACTGTTCTATTTAGACCAATATTTTGAGGAAGGGAAGAGGAGCTAGTGCAGCCGCACATTTTCATATGCGGTCCGCACTCTTTCACCTGGGGGCCTCATCACTTAAATCCATCTGCAGTCTGTGTATTTTCAGGTGCGGCCGCAGATTTCACGTGCTGTCGCAGATCGATCTCTGCACTGACAAGCTTAAACTTCAGAGAATTGGTAATTTTGACATTGCAAATGTGCGGTCCGCAAGAGAAATGTGCTGCCGCAATGCTCTTCTGCTATGACACATAGAAATATGCAGTCCGCACAAAATAAAGTGCGGTAAGCACAAATAAAGTGTGGTCCGCATAATTTTTGAACACTTAGCCATATTTTTGTCCATATTTCTTGTAAGTCACACCCACCCATGTAGCACAATTCAAATCAAGTTAGAACACAAATAAGACCTAACTACAAAAAAAAAAAGGAAAAGAACATGGGTTGCCTCCCAAGAAGCGCCAGATTTAACGTCGCGGCATGATGCAAAATACCCTCAAGTGAAAGGAATGACTGCCACCATGTGGCTGTCTCCAACCTTTCCCAAGTAGTGCTTCACCCGGTGACCACTGAATCGGAATACTTCATTGTTTTTGTTTTTTTTTTTTCAAGTCTAATGCACCAAAAGTTGTCACGCCCACAATTTCAAAAGGACCACTCCACTTGGATTTTAGCTTCCTGGGAAACATCCTCAACCTTGAGTTAAACAACAATACAAGATCGCTCACCTTGACCTCTTTGTTCCAAATGTATTTGTCATGAAGATATTTCATCTTTTCTTTGTACAAGGATGAACTCGCATAAGCATGGTACCGCAACTCATCCAATTCATTTAAATGTGCAACCCTCAAGTTAGCGGCTACATCCCAATTAAGATTCAACTTCTTTAGAGCCCACATTGCCTTGTGCTCTAGCTCCACTGGAAGATGACAAGCTTTTTCGAACACTAACCGGTATGGAGACATTTCGGTACGTGTTTCGTATGCCGTCCGATAAGCCCATAATGCATCATCAAGCTTCCTGGACCAATCTGTTCGATTAGCATTCACCATTTTGGACAAGATACTCTTTATCTCCCCGGTGAAGACTTCCACTTGCCCACTAGCTTGTGCTTGATAGGGAGTCGTGGCTTTGTGAGTAACACCATACTTACTAAGTAAAGTGTCAAAAGCCTTGTTGCAAAAATGTGATCCCCCATTGCTTATAATTGCACGTGGAGTACCAAACCTTGTGGAAATATTCTTCTTCAAGAAAGCCACTACACTTCTCGCCTCGTTCTTTGGTAAAGCGACAGCCTCAACCCATCTGGACACATAATCCACCGCAACCAAGATGTAGGTATTTCCACAAGAACTCACAAAAGGGCCAATGAAGTCAGTTCCCCACACATCGAAAATATCAATCTCCAAAATGGTTGTGAGAGGCATTTCATTTTTCTTTGAGATTCCACTGGCCCGTTGACATTCATTATATCTTTTCACTAACTCACTTTCATCCTTGTAAAGAATGGGCCAATCGAAACCACAACTAAGCACTTTGGCCGTCGTTCTTGCTCCACCATGATGACCCCCATATGGTGAAGAATGACAAGCGCCAAGAATATCACCTTGCTCTTCTTCCGGTACACACTTCCTAATCACCCCATTCGGACAAATCCGGAAAAGGTATGGTTCATCCCAATAATAAACTTGACAATCCGTTTTGAGCTTCTTCCTTTGGCTTGAAGAGAACTCATCCGGAATGATTTCACACACAAGAAAATTTGCTAAGTCCGCAAACCATGGAACCTCTTTCGTTGAAATTGCCAAAAAGTTGCTCATCGGGGAAGGATTCATTGATTTCAAGGCCATCATGCGGCCTTCCCTCCTCCTCCAAACGAGATAAGTGGTCCACCTCTTGGTTTTCACTACCTTTTCTATCTTGGATGTCAATATCAAATTATTGTAACAAGAGCGACTATCTCATCAACCGAGCTTTGGATTCCTTTTCCTCATAAGATAACGAAGCGCCACATGATCCGTTTGGACAATAAATTTTGCACCCATCAAGTACGGGCGAGACTTCTCAATTGCAAACACAATAGCAAGGAGCTCTTTCTCCATGACAGTATAGTTGACTTGGGCACTATGGTCTTTCTAGCATAGTATACCAGATGGAAAATATTATTGATATGTTGCCCCAAAACATCCCCAACTGCTACGTCACTTGCATCACACATGAATTCAAAAGGGACACTCCAATTTAGAGTGGTGATGATGGGAGTAGTTGTCAACTTGAGCTTCAACAATTCAAAAACTCTCATGCAATCACCACTGAAATTAAACTTAGTATCCTTCTCAAGAAACTTACACAACGGATTCACCACCTAAGAGAAATCTTTGATGAAGCGTGGTAAAAACCCGCATGGCCTAAGTAACTCCGCACACCCTTCACCGAAGTAGGGGTGGAAACTTAGAAATCACCTCAATCTTTGCCTTATCAACTTCAATTCCATTATTTGAGATTCTGTGGCCAAGTTTAATACCTTCCTCGACCATGAAATGGCATTTCTCCCAATTGAGCATCAAATTTATTTCTTTACATCTAGCAAACACCTAGTCCAACTTTGCAAGATAATCATCAAAAGAATCTCTAACCACCAAGAAGTCATCCAATGAAAACTTCAAGGTATTCCTCCATCATGTTCGTGAAAATAGCCATCATACACCTTTGAAAAGTCACCGGTGCATTGCACAAACCAAATGGCATCCGCTTGAAAGCAAAAGTACCATAGGGACATGTAAAGGTTGTTTTCTCTTGATATTCCGGAGCAATGAGAATTTGATTGTAGCCCAAGTATCCATCAAGAAAACAATAGAAAGCATGGCCGGCTAATCTATCGAGCATTTGATCTAAGAAAGGAAGTGGAAAGTGATCCTTCCTTGTGACTTTGTTGAGCTTGCGATAGTCCATACACACCCTCCAACCGGTTATCGTTCTTGTAGGAATCAACTCATTCTTGTCATTGGTGACCACTGTCATGCCCCCTTCTTTGGGACGCATTGAACCGGAGAAGTTTGTGAACTATCGGAGATGGGGTAGACAACCCCGGCATCCAACCACTTGATAATCTCCTTCTTGATGACTTCTTGCATAACCTCATTGAGTCTCCTTTGATGTTCAATTGATTGGTTTGCGCCATCCTCCAACTCGATCTTATGCATGTAAAAGGCAGGGATTATCCCTCGAATATCCGCCAAGGTCCACCCAATAGCCTTCTTCCTCTTTTGTAGCACTGCCAATGTGGAATCTACCTGCACGTTAGTAAAACAAGAGATAAGAATAACTGGTAAAGTAGAACAAGGACCAAGAAATTCATACCGAAGATATGGAGGCAATGGCTTCAACTCCAAGATAGGTGGCTCTTCAATCGAAGGCTTTGTACGACCCCATTCCTTGCAAAGAGTTTTCGGAGTGCATAGTTGTACGACCCCATTCCTTGCAAAGAGTTCACGCATTCCATGAAGCCATCCATCTCGTCATCATTAAAGTTGAGCAAAACAGCCTCCAACATATCACCAACATTGATTGTAGCACTAGTTTCATCTACAATAACATCGGTCACTAAATTGACAAAAGAACATACCTCATTGCTATTTGGTTGCAGCATGGACTTACACACGTGGAATACCATTTTTTCATCACCAATCCAGAAAGTGAGTTCTCCGACTTCAACATCACAAAGAGCCTTACTCGTAGCAAGGAAAGGTCCTCAAGAATAACTGACACTTCATAATCAAATTCACAATCTAGAATGACAAAATCCGCCGGAGGAATGAATTTATCAACATGAACCAAAACATCTTTGATCACACCCAACGAACTTTTCATGTTACGATCGGCCATTTGCAATCTCATAGATGTGGGTCATGGTTGCCCAATTCCCAAAGTCTTGAAAATCGAATAGGGCATCAAATTGATACTTGCCCCAATATCACGAAGAGCTTTAGCAAACTCGGCACTTCCAATTGTACCAGGAATCGTGAAAGCACCGGGATCCTCCAACTTAGGAGCCATTGAATGCACAATTGCACTCACTTGATGAGTGACTTTGATGGTCTCAAAATTCATTGACCGCTTCTTTGTCACGAGATCCTTCATAAACTTTGCATAACCGGGCATTTGTTCCAAAGCTTCGACCAATGGCACATTGATTGAAAAACTCTTCATCATTTGAATAAACTTCTTGAATTGATTCTCACCATTTTTCTTGGTAAGTCTTTGAGGGTATGGAGGTGGAGGCTTAGGCAATGGTGCCTTAGTCTTTTGCACTATCGGCTCCGGTATGTCAATAATGTGTTCCCTAGACGGGTTCACCTCCTCTTGAGTCTCTTCCACACTATCATCAATATAAATCCAAACTTCCTCATTAGGTTGTACAACATTGTCTGGGACTTCTTCTTCTTGCATCACTTGATCATCATCAAGAAGTTGCCTATTTGCCTCATTCGAACTTCTAGGTTGCAGATTTGATGTATTGTGTGAGGAAAGTTGGGTATTTGAATCGACATTCTTTTCCATAATTTGCTTGAACATACTTTCAATACACCCCATCTCATTATTTGAAGAACTTTCACCAAGGGAAGGATAAGGAGGTGGGTTGCTCGGTTGTTGGTACATCGGGGGCCTTTGAAAACCCGACCCCTGGTTGCCTTGATTGTTACTCCATCCACCTTGATTGTTGCCTCCCCAATTTTCTTGATTGTTTCCACTCCAATTTCCTTGATTGTTATTGATATGCCAATTCCCTTGATTGTTTGAGTTCCAATTGCCATGATTGTTTTGTAGTCGCCATTGTTGTTGGCTTGGGCGTTGGAAGTTGTTTATTTGCCCTTGAAAATTATTCATATATTGAACTTCCTCTTCTTTTTCATTATATGAATCATGTTGCTCAAAACCACCATCATCTTGCACATAGTTCTCCACTCGAGTTTGCACTTGTGGACCTTTTGGTCCTTTTTTTCACCATCATGTTTACTCCCTCTATAGCATTGACTTGCTTAGGAGCTTGCACTTGATTTAGTTGGGCCTTTGCTAGTTGAGTCATGATAGTTGTCAATTTGGCAATGACTTTCCCACGGTCTTGCAATTCTTTGTGAAGGTGGATCATATTCGGATCACCTTGTGGAACATTGGTCCGGAATTGCCAAGCCGACGATGTTTCCACCATCTCATCCAAGATTTGACACGCCTTCGCATAAGGTGTAGTCATGAAGTTCCCATTGGCTAGTTGATTCACTACACATTAGTTGGTTGTGTTAATCAAACGATAGAAGGTTCGTTGAACCATGTTTTTCATCATGTCGTTGTTGGGACATTCCTTGACCATTGTTCTATAGCGCTCCCATATTTCGTGTAGTGGTTCATTCGGCTCTTGCTTGAATGCCAAGATCTCATCTCGAAGTGTAGCCATGTGCCCAGGAGAGAAAAACTTAGAAATCAACTTTTGCGTCAACTCATCCCAAGTGTGAAATGAATGGTTCAACAATCGTTCCAGCCAATCTAAAGCTTTCCTCCGTAGAGAGAAGGGAAAGAGCCTAAGCCTCAATGCATCCTCGGAAACATTAGTTTGCTTGCTCCCCAAATATGTATCCACAAACCACTTCAAATATTTATAAGCATTTTGTGTTGGAGCACCGGTAAAGAAACCCCGTTGCTCAAGCAAAGTGATCATCACATTGGTTATTTGAAAGTTGCCCACTCTAATATGGGGAAGTACTATTGCACTAGCATAATCTTTGTTGGGCAATGTCCAGTGTGGAACCACTCTTGGTGGAGGTGGGGGTGGAACGGACACATTGTCATGAGGTATCCCAGCTCTCCGATTGGCTTGTGGTTCATGAGGTACCTCCTCTACTTGCTCCTCCTTGCCGTCTAATTTCCCCAAAGGCAATTTTCGAGCTAATTGTTCGCCGTGGTTGTAGAAGATATTCCAAAAACAAACCAAATATATAGCTAACACCATTTTAACTCCCCGGCAACGACACCAAAAATTGATCCACATCTAATCCACACTCAATAATGAGTGAAAATGATCGTTGGAAGAATAGTACCTAACAAGAGTCGGGGTAGATTTCTGCAGGGAGCTACTATGGGTGTTAGGAGTATACACTTGATGAAAGCAAATGGATCAACTAAATTGCACTTCCAAACAATGAGTTTTGATTTTTAATTCTAATTTTTCTCTAACACTATTAAGCAAAGAAATAAACTAGAAAGCGAATGATTGTTTTTGATGTTTTTTCAAATAGTTAAAAAAGCCTAGGAAAGTGATCTTAACCTAGGTGTTCGCCTAATGGGTTAAACACGTTAACACTTGTTTTGTTGATTGGGGTATATTATAATTCTCAACTCTACGTTCTCAATACCAATCGGTCATAGAGTAATTTTGCCCAATTTGGCTTTCTCAAGATCAAATGGGTATCAAGCTAAATAGTTGATATGAGCTCAAGTCGGGTTCTCACTATCTCTAGTTCAAACCTTTTAATTAGGCTAATTAAACTCTTAATTAGCCCAATTTCTTGTTAGCCAAGTTTTCCCAAACTAGGTCTCTCTTTCTCAAGCAAAGACCAAGTCAAATAGGCATGCAACTATTAATTCTAAAATTAGAGCATAAATTAGACTAAATAATCAACACACAATCATAAACAAGCATTAAATTAAATACCCATAAAGTTTACACACTAGGGTTAGGTTATAACCCTAGTAAGAAGCTAGCTATTCATAGTGAGAAATGAAGAAAACAAAGAAATACTAATTAAACTCATAATCTAAGATTAAAATGATAAAATATGATGTTTAAATTCTAAAATAGTCACAAACTTCCTAAAATAGCAAAATCTAACGGCTACAACAGCTCAAGCTTCGAAACTTGACCTAAAATTGTGATTCTAGTCTATTTATGGTGGCCCAAAATTCACTGATGAAAATGCCCCTCGGGAGGTTCTACAGCCCCACAATTCCATTTGCGGTCCACAGATTTCTTCAGCTGGCAGGGTCTTGGAATCTACAACTGCACAATTATTGTCTGCGGCTGCAAAACATCTTCTGCGGCCGCACAATTCTTGTGCGGTCCGCACTTTAGGCAAGGCTTAAAGTCTTGTACATTTGCACACTCTCTGAACTTTGAATCATTTGTTAGTGCAGACCTTATTCTATGGCAGCACAATCATGTACAATCCACATATCAACTAAAACTCTGCTGGGATCTTTCACTTGTTCTGTGGCCGCAGAGGGAATTCTGCGGTCCGCACTTTCTTCTGCGGCCGCAGAAATCCTTCAGCAGACCACACATTTTGTGTTCGGCGCCCCTTTTTTCTTTGTAAGTCGGTGCACTCCTTTTTGAGTTGGATTTCATCATGGGATCCCAAACTTCAAACATTCCTGCAATTTGCATACTTTCATTAGTTTTGGGAACATAAATCAATACTTTCGGATTAAAACAAAAGTAAAAAGGTGCTAATAAGTGGTCAAAATTCATACTTATCAGGACCCCCGGATGATTTTGCTTTCGACATGGAGTATAGATATATAATGAAAATCAGTAGAATTTCAAAAAGTATAATTTTGAACCTATAATTTTAAAAGTATAATGAATTTAGAGTAAGAGACTGAAATTAAACCCGTCAATATGAATTCTAAATCCACCCCTTTATGATAGGACACACATCCTCTTAAAATCTTAGTTGCGCATCTGACTCTAGCAGAATAATAATGATTAAAAATATGACAGTAATGCGCAGAGGTCAAGTAGTGTGTTTGGGAAATAAGAGACACAATGAAGATGAGCCACGGCCAACGGCTGGTTATTACTGCAACGGTTCAACCATGACTAGGCATTAACTCAAATCTTGTGCTGAACAGCTTGTTTCGGTTTAATTTTTCAGTATGCAAACTTCAGTAACATGATTAATTCAATATGCCAAATCAATCCACTGGCCGAGGGATTTGTTTATTTGTATTTTTTTATGCTCTTTGAGTTATTTTTACATCAATTAACTAGTTTTTGATATTGAATTAGGCTCAAGATTTTTTCTCTTAGCATATATTAGTGTCAAACATCCCGTTCTTAATTTATCCAATGTTATTTACGCTCTAATTGACAAGACGGGAGATTAGAGTCTCATATACATTGAGTATGAGCTGATTTTGATAAATTCTGTTCGCATAAACTAGCTTAGGTTCGTACTAAATAAACTACTAAAGGATTAAAATGCCTTCAAAAAGCTCCCTACTGAAAAAATCATACTAATCATAGTGGGACAAATCTCCTTTTTACTATGACTCTTTTCCCCTACTCTGCAGCAAGAATTTGGACGAATGTCGCAGGAGACCTCGTATTAATAAGAAGCACGACTTTGCTTTTGTGGCCTTATATCAATAGACTTGAGGTTGAGGTCTATGTAGAGCATTGACTTTCCTCACTCCTCAGAGTTTTCAGTGATTCAATTTTCTTTTTGTCTATCCATTTTCCTTGGGCAAAATTGACCGATAGACCAAACAGGTATGCACTCTTAGTCTCTTCAAGCACGCAGGATGAAAATCAACCCCGTTTTATTAGGAGTCCAAGTGATTAGGCAACATCTTTATTCTTTACCAATTAAATACTTACTCGTATTTATATCATACCAATTATTAACTTACAAGGGTTAAGTGAGGTGAAAAGATATAGTAATAAATAAAATTTTTAACTCATTGCCCTTTACTAGAACTTTTTGTATGTGTTAGTGTCTAAGTGTTTGAGAGTACTGTTAATAAAGCACTTTAGTGTTTCATTCACATAATTCATTCTACAGACTATGAAACTTTTATTTGATAGTAGAGCACGATTGACTTTTGAAATAACAAGTAAACAGACGTATTTTGGCATCTAGATTTGGACCTAAGGATTATTTGATAAACTCGAACTTAAGGTTACCATAATAAATACTTTTTCTTTTAAAACTCTGGAGTATGTACGTGTGTTTTATGGCATTTTGAGAAGTACTTGGGTTATCCTTGGTTGATGCTTAAACTAAGGTATTCATGGGCGGCGGAAAGTTACACTATTTATATAATATAATATATTTATTTTGTTGCATAAATATTAGAGTAATATTTTTTTAATTACTTTGCGTATTCACTTTTTTTGTATTTTAAATCCTTTTGGTGAAGCAGTGAAAGCATGGCCGGCTGATGGGTGAAGCGAAGCATTTGCTTTAGGCCTCTCAGCCTTTTGAGCCACCCAAACGTTACCCTTAATACTGTACTTAGTTATATTTGTATTAAGTCTTTTACATATAAAGGTTCTTTATAAATAAATAAAAAGGTAATATTTTAATTAGTGATTGATTTAATGTTTCAACAAAAAATTAGTAATGTGAATCTTTCCCTAAATCCTTTACGTGTGAATAAATTGGGGGATAGGTTTGGCATGAACAATTATTATTTTCTCTCTTTATGTTTCCTCAACAGAAAACATGTAGATTTTTAAAAAAATTAATTATAACTTTACATATCAAAATGTTAAAAAGTAGACTTTAAATCAAAATAAATACTAATATCTTAATATTTAAGACCTCTAATCAAAGTTGGCTTTAGGCCACCCAACGTATTGAGCCGCCCCTGAGTGAAAGTATCATGTTTTGACTAGGATTTTTTGAAAAATATGTTGGACATGATCTTTGTAGTTCTTGTTCTTGTGATTAACTACGGGAAAACACCCCATTTTGCCGTGCAGAAACATAGTTATCACCATTCCTAGTACTAATTAATTTAACAATTGTCTTTTATTATTTGAAAGTATAGCACAGTTTTCTTTTGAAACAACCTGCGAATAAAACTTTGGCATATAAATTTGGACCCTATGAAATATTATTTGAATCATCCCCATACTTACGTTTAACCTGATATTATTATTTAGATATTTGGATAAGTACATTTTGACTTATTTACGTATTTATTAAACATAAAAAGTACTTATACGCGTGAAAATTAATCAAAAGTCATAAGTTGGTGGCCTTTGTAAGAAAAAATAAAAACTAAGATTCTAAAATCAAATCTAACAACCTTCAACTTCAAATTTCTCTTTGAATAACGTTTTATTGTTATTGATCCATTTGAATCATTATTAAACTAAAATAGCTTCCTCAATATTAACGATTCAACTTATAACTTTTTAACTTATAAATACTTTTATATAGTTTTGATCAAGTCTTTTTACAATCTTACTCCTAATATCTTTTCTCCCTCAAATACTATACAAAAACAAACCGTCTAACTCCCTCTCTATTCCATTTTCATTGTTCGTTCTTGTCATTGTATAGATATTTTTTTAATTTATAGCTTTTATAAATAACTTTAAGAATTTTGTTTTAACAGAAAAATATATGCTTATCAATATTTTCTTATCAAACACCTCAAATACTTAATATCAATTTCAACACTTAATGTCTATCAGTTTTAGTCCGCCAATCCAAATGGGCTCTATAACCCATAGAACTCTACAAGCTATGTGTATAGTTCAAAATCTACCCTAGAATATTTAGGGCAAGATAGCATTAAGGGAAGGGTTAGCCGAAGCTGACCGGGAAGCAGATTTGTGGTCGAGATGTCAACAATGATCAAAGTCGAGCATCGTTAACAAAGCTGTAATGGCTAGTTTCAAAATAGGATATTGAAGAGAATATCCTGGTGGATATTCTATGCACTTGTACTGTTAGGATTTGTTAGGGATATGTCTCATATATATATATAGGAAAAGAGACAATGATGTAGGGCATGTGATATTCATTTGTAAGAACACACTTTGACAAAAAGATTCTCTCTCTCTCTTACCAAGATACAAACAACACCTTTTATCAAGATTCTTGTCCACATTATTCCATACTTCCCACCAGATGCGAGGATAATTCGAACATTCAAGGATTTATCTGCCATTCATCATTGTCAGGAGGAATAATATTTAGCTTCTCCTTATTGGGTGAATCATTTTTTATTTACCCAAATGTCATTTATTATTGTTCATTGCTATTTAATGCTCATTTATTATTCACGTTATTTGGAATGATTATCACACACCATTATCATTTTTTTTACCAGATGTGTTCAACATTAATCACGCTTTCATAACTCGCATCTAGAAATATTATTGTTAATTAGGTTTAACCCCTTAATACATAGATTTAATTATTTGAGCCAAGAACCACACTTTTTGGTCAAACAATTTGGTGCCGTCTGTGGGAATTTCTTAGTTAAATTTTTAGTTTCTTCTAGATCTATCACTGACATGGATCACAAACGTTTAAAAAAAAAAAAGGGAAAGCAAGAACAAGATATCCTTTCTTTGTGTGCACAAATCCCAACATGGCAAGTAATAGGGAAGAAAGGACGAGGATTATCAATGACCTCCCAACTAACCTCATGAACGTCATCAACGAAAAGCTGCGAAACAGCAGACGAAGGCACAACGCCCAATGCCTCCCCTAGGCGAGATGGGTCACCGCCCCCTCATTGCAGCATCACAAAATTCCTCGCTAAGGGAGCCTCCACATCTATGGAAGAAGAGACGCCCTCAGCTGTAAAAAAGCTCCTCGAAGCATGACTAACCGATGCACTAACTAGCGTCCTCAACAAGCCCGCCCGGGACGCGGCTGTAGAAAATGCAAGGTTTTGCACTGTATAACAGGTGGACGAACAGTGTAACCAACTCCCTCCGCCTCCAACGACAGGTATTACTCACAACGTTAATGATAATGCACGTGATAACGCTCTTGTATCCATTTTGAAAAGGATGGAGAAAATGGAGAACGAGAACAAGGTGCTCCGAGATCAAATGAAAGAACGCCAGGAAAGGGTTGATAAAATATCGGGCGCCCCCAAATTGTTGCCGAAGAGAGATGACGGCCGATTAGTAGAGCAGTTATATAGTGATGATGCAGCCCACATGCCATACCGAAAACCTTCAAAATGCCGCCCTACCTAAGATTATATGATGGCACGACTGACCCTGAAGATCATGTGGCTCACTACGTCACCGCCGTGAAAGGCAATGATCTCACCAAAGAACAAGTATCCTCCATTTTGTTGAAGAAATTCAGTGAAACCCTCACAGGAGGAACGTTGACATGGTATTCACAACTACCTGCACGCTTCATTGAAACTTTCGAAAGAGATAGCCGACAAGTTCGTAACGGCCCGTGCTGCGGCCAAGAAAGTCGAAGCAAGTGTGAACAACATATTTGCTATTAAGTAGTCTCCGTGAGAGGGACTGAAGGACTTCCTCGCCCGTTTCAACCGAGTATGGATGTTCCTGCCGAACGTATCAGAAGGGATGGCAGTCGCAGCCTTCCAGAACAGGCTGAGCAGGGACGGTTCGAGGGCGACTAGAAAGCTATTGAGTCAACTAATGAAGTATCCCCTTCCATTTAGGATGAAATACACAACGCATATTGTGCCGAGGTCCGAGCAGACGAGGACAACCTCGATGGACCAACTTATCGATTGACCTCGGTACAGGCCAAATGCAGAAAAGATCAAAGATATGATACTAGAAGGGACATCACAGCTCCACGACCCAACAAGGAACGACATCAACCATATGTCAGAGCGACCCTTGTGCCCTCCTCCCTAGGGTTGTGCATGGATCGGATCGGATCGAATTTAGCACATTTCGAATTTTGAATTCTCCAAAATGCAATCCAAATTCGATTTGAATTAATATCGAATCGGATCAGATTTTAAAGTTTGGATCCGATAAATATTTTAGATGTTCGAATCAGATTATACGTAGTATTAAGGCTATTGCTAGTCTGATCGGCTAATGCATCTGCCGTATCTGCTTTTTATGTGTTCTGTGCTAATACAAACATCTCTTTGCTTTTCTTCCCTTTTATCAACATTGCATCTCTAAGAAAATATTTCTTTGGAGGTCCGAGTTGTTATGCCTCTAAGTTGCGAAATTCATGCTTATATTTTCTTTGTAGAAGAGGCAATACAACAAGAAAAATTAATATTTATGCAATTATGAGGGTACTATGGTGCCAATGTAGCTAAATTCAGCAATTGTAAAGGTAATAACTTGGAGGAAGATATAAAGGACGTACTAGCTATCCGAAATTAAAGTTTAGAATTTATACTTGCCCTAATAATTTCGAATTTCGAATCGGATCAGGTTAAAATTATACCAATCTGAATCTGATCCGGATATCCAAAATTTTAATAAACATAATTCGAAATTCAATCCAAATATCTGAAATCCGAAATCCAAAATTGAGCGGATCGGTTCGGATTTCGGATATCCTATCCAAATGCACAACCCTACTCCTCTCGCCACGAAGAAGGCCTACCTATATCAAGGACAGGGACTCACCGGAACGAAAGAGGTATGCCTCTTTTATTATCCGTTCACAACTTTTGTGTGTCACCTACAAAAATAGTATATGCCTTGAAGAAGCTCGGACCAAAAGTGAAGTGGCTATAAAAGATGAGGTCAAACCAGAGTACTAGAAAATCAGACGCCCTTTGCGAGTTCCATCAAGAATGAGGGCACAAAATCGAAGATTGCATCGCCCTAAGGCAGGAGGTCGTAAACATATTACGACAAGGATACCTCAACGAGTTGCTGAGTGACCGGGGAAGGACCAACTTTGCTAGAGGACGCGAACAACATCAAGGACCGCCAAAACTGCCCTTACCAACCCGCACCATCCACATGATCATCGGTGGTGGTGAAGATGCTTCCATCAACAACGAAAAATTCACCACTACCCACAAGCTCAAACGGTCAAGCACCCGCAAACGGTATGACGAACTCGAAGAAAGTATCATCTTCGATGAGTAAGATTTCAACGGTTTTTGTTTTCCCTCACTATGATGCTCTTGTTATTACTTTATGAATTTTAGATACCGATGTGCAGCGCATTATGGTAGATGATGGGAACAGCGCGTGCATTATCCACCCTCGAGTACTTGCACAAATGAAACTCGAAGATAAGATAGTGTTGCGTTGCATCACGCTAACAGGTTTTAGCAATGCAGTCGAGCGAACATCTGGTGAAATCACACTCCCCATTCTGGCCGGTGGCGTTACTCTGGAAACCACGTTCCACATCATGGACCAAGATATAGCGTACAACCTTATAATAGGGCGATCATGGATACACACCATGAGGGCTATCCCCTCCAGCTTATACCAGGTCATCAAATTCTCGACTCCATGGGGAATATTCAGCATACCAGGGGAACAACGCACATCCTGATAATGTTACCGCATCGCCCTAGACTGCACGATTACTCAACAAACGAAGGACAACAAAAAATAGGCATAACAATCAACTAGGTCGAGCTCAATATGTGACGATATGAAGACGTCATCAGAGACCCTGAATGGTCGAAGCTGTGGAATTGACCATAGAAGACCTCGACCCCGTTCAATTAGACACTAACTATCACAGCAATAAAGCTTACATCGGCTGCAAACTTTAGGAACCAAGTAAATTCTGTCAATTCTTAACTATTAACGCGGATTTATTTGCTTTCAGCCATGCAGATATGCTGGGTATCCTAAATGAAATTGCCACGCACAAGCTGAATGTCGACCCATTCCACCCCCTAGTGAAGCAGGTCAAGCGTAAGTTCAACTTCGCAATTAATGACGCTCGCGAAGAGGTGGAAAAACTATTGGAAAATGGCTCCATCAGGGAGTCGAAGTACCCCCAGTGGGTCGCCGACATGGTGATGGTGAAAAGGAAAAATGGGAAATGGCGGATGTGCGTAGATTTCATAGATTTGAACAAAGCATTCCCTAAGGATTCGTTTCCATTACCCCATATCGACCAACTCATCGACACCACGGCCGGGCATGAATTACTGAGCTTCTTGGGCACTTATTCAGGCTATAATCAAATCCTTATGGAAGAAGAGGATCAAGAGAAAACCACATTCATCATCTATCCGGGGACGTACTGCTAGAGGGTTATGCCCTTCGGGCTGAAAAACGCAGGGGCAACTTACCAAAGGTTGGTGACGAGGATGTTCAAAGACCAGCTCAGCAAAATGATGGAAGTTTATATAGACGACATCCTAGTCAAGTCCAAGAGGAAAGAAGATCAGATCGACCATCTGAGAGAAACCTTCGACATACTCAGATGATACAAAGTGAAACTGAACCCCGAAAAGTGTGCTTTCAGCGTGGTCTCAGGAAATTTTTTGATCGAGGTCAATCCTTATCAAATCAAAGCCATCGAGGGGATACCAGAACACTTGACCACTAAAAACAGGTTCAGAGATTGACTGGCCGTATCACCACCCTTTCAAGATTCATTTCACGATCACTGGATAGGTGTCACAGAATCTTCGGCGTACCCAAGAAGGATAACGACCTCCAATGGACTTCTAAGTGCATTCAGGCCCTGAAGGAGTTGAAAGCATATTTGTCGTCATCACCACTACTTTCAAAGCCGGAACCAAGGGAACGTCTCCTTGTTTACCTTGCTGTACCCGAAGTAGCTGCGAGCGCAGTTCTGGTTTGAGAAATAAAGGTACGCAGTCTCCCATCTATTACATTAGCGAAACACTAGTTGACGCCGAGATGAGGTACCCTCACCTCGAAAAACTAGCCCTAGCCTTAGTCATAGCTTCGCGAAAGCTTAGATCCTATTTCCAGTGCCACCTCATCTCGGTCGTCATGACTTGACCCTAAAGGAGCATTTTGCATAAATCCGAGCTATTGGGAAGGTTGGCCAAATGAGCCAAAGCACGATATCACATATCAACCGCGAAAAGCGACAAAGTCAGAAGTCCTCGCTAACTTCGTCACCGACTTCAGTGCAAATGTAATGCCCGAAGTTGAAAGAGAAGCCGTCCACTCTTCTCCCTAAACACAGGACCTCTGGGTCCTATACATTGATGGTGCGTCTGACGCGTCAGGGTCCGGACTAGGACTCGTACTCGAAGTCCCAACTGGCGAAGTGATTCGCCAGTCCATAAGGTGCCCAGATAAGACTAACAACGAGGCCGAGTATGAGGCCGTAATTGCATGGTTAAGGCTAGCACTCAACTCGTAGTCAACCAAGTCACATGGACTTTCTGAATCAAGGAACAAAGGTTATAGAAATATCAGACCGAAATCCGCAAGTTTCTGCCAAGTTCGACGAATGTCAACTTGACCAGATCCCACGAGCACAGAACGCCGAGGCGGACGGTCTCGCCAAACTAGCCGCAGCCACCAAAAAAATTACAACCGCGGACAGAAGTGTGGTCCAACTTCTCAACTTGTCGCTAGACCAAATTTAGGTGAGAACTCTAAACTTGATTTGGGACTGGCGCAACCGTAGTGTTACATACTTGCAGGACGACATTCTCCCAGATGATAAAAAAAAGAGGCGAAGAAACTGAGAATGCAAGCAGCTAGGTACAATATCATCCACAACGATCTATATAAGAGAACGTACGACAGCCCTCTAACAAAATGCTTGGGCCCAAATCAAACGTTGCGTGTCCTTGAAGAGGTCCACGAGGGCCATTGTGGAGCTCATTCCGGCAATCGGGCTTTGGATAGGCAGGGTATTACTGGCCCACCATGATGAAAGAGGCCACTGGCAATGCCAAAAGTACGCCCCAATGATTCACCAAGCGGGCAAACACCTCCACTCGGTCACCTCATCATGGCCGTTCATCAAGTGGAGAATGAAAATCGTGAGCTCCTTCCCGGCAGGGCGAGGTAACGTACGATTCCTTTTTATTTTAACTGACTATTTTCACTAAGTGGGTAGAAGCAGGAGCATTCGCCCAAACGTGAACAGGAAGTGATCGCCTTTATATGGAAAAACATTGTATGCTAGTTCGGCCTCTCCAAAGAGATAAGCTGCCATAACGGACCCCAATTCACGGGCAAGAAGATTGCTGAATTTTTTGAGAAGTGGCATATCAAAAGAATACTTTCAACACCATATCAACCCGTGGGCAACAGGAAAACGAAGTCCTCCAACATGTCGATACTAAACATCGTGAAGAAAAACTTGAAGACGCCAAGGGGCTGTGGCAGGAAATATTACCAGAAGTACTGTGGGCCTACCGAACAACGCTGAAGACAAGCACGGGAGAGATGCCGTACTCTTTAGTCTATGGGACTGATGCAACAAAACCGGTCGAGGTCGGAGAGCCCAGCCTAAGATACTCCCATGAGAGCGGACCAAGGAACGATGAAAGTAGAAGGCAAGAGCTCGACGAAGTCGAAGAACAAAGAGACATGGCCTATATAAGGATGATCGCCAAAAAACAAGTCAGAACGCTATTACAACAAGAAGGCAAATGTCAGGCCGCTCAAAGTCGGGGACTACATGCTTAAAGCTAAAACACAAGCAAGCAAAGTCCCACGGGAAGGCAAACTAGGAACAAACTAGGACGTCCAGTACAAAATCACGGTGATAGCAAACAAAGGGTCATTCCAACTAGAAACAATGGAAGGAAAGCTACTACCAAACAGCTCGAATATTACCCACCTCAAATGCTTCAACTTTTAAGAGATAAAGCGTCCCTCAAGTCGTACTCTTTTTTCCCTCACTTGAGTTTTGTCCCAGTTGGGTTTTCACAAGGAGATTTTTAACGAGGCAACGAAGGGAACACTTCAAGTTGAAGTACGCAAAGACGAAGGCACGGGGCGGCTAGTTCATTGCTCGACCTTTCAAGCACTCTCTAGGTTGACTAATAAAGGGACCAGATAGACTGGGACTGGGACTAGAACGCCATCCAACGCCCGAAAATTTATAAATTTCTCCAAGTGTATGAACAAAGCAGCAATGCGTGAAGTTTATTTATATTTCTCCAAGTGTACAACCAAGGCAACAATGCTTAAAGTTTACGATGTCGACAAACTCCGCACCTAGAAGAATATCTTTCTAAACATAGGTTACGTCCGACCTCGTTCGAACTAACACCTACGGACCCTCGGCCATAATTAAACATAGGTTATGTTCGACCTTGTTCGAACTAACAACTACCGGCGCTTGGCCATAATTAAACATAGGTTATTTTCGACCTTGTTTAAACTAACATCTACCGGCCCTCGACCAGAATTAAACATAGGTTATGTTCGACCTTGTTCGAACTAACACCTACCGACCCTCGGCCATAGTTAAACATAGGTTATATTAGATAACCGACCCTCGGCCATAATCAAACTTAGGTTTTAATTCGAACCTCCTACGAATTAAAACCTATCGGACCTCGGCCATAATTAAACGAAGGTTATGTTCGACCTTGTTCGAACTAATACCTATTGGCCCTCGTCCATAATCAAATTTAGATTTTAATTCAAACGCGTTCGAATTAACACGTACCGGCCCTCGGCCATAATTAAACGAAATGTTCGACCTTGTTCGAACTAACACCTACTGCCCTTTGGCTATAATCAAACTTAGGTTTTAATTCGACCTCGTTTGAATTAATACCTACTGGTCCTCGACTATAATTAAACTTAGGATATGTTTGACCTTATTCGAACTAAGTGATTACGGCTAGAAAATCAAGGCAATTAAGCGACAAAATTAAAAAACATACAAATATGAACCACAAGAAGAGAATCATATGCAAATAACGAAGTTGGCATTTCATACTTAGAATATTTTTTACAAAGGCTCATGAAGACGCCACCAGCTATACACAAAATTAAACAAAGAGTCAAAAAAGAAAACTATTGGGCACCACCACCATGGTCTGCGACATCCTCGTCGATTTGGCCCTCAACGACGTCACCCTCTTGACCTTCAACGCCCTCGCCTTCGCCCTCAGGATATGCAGTGTCATACCAGGCATTCTGCTCAAGCCGATCTAAACCTTCATCCCTCTCGTCCTCGCCAGCCTCTCGCGTAGCAGGGTCATACCCGCAAGCGACTCGAGCTTCACGCGCCTTAACGCAAGCATCTTCAAAGGCGGCCCCAGAAATAGATCCCGCCTTATGAAAATCTCGAAACACGTCTAGCTAGGCCTCGACATGAATCCACTCCTCGCACAACTCTCGAGGAAAAGTAGAAAGGACAAGGTATGGGAAGAGGACGGTTGCGCTAGTAATTCGGCCTTCTCGGCCTCAAGAGCAGCAACTCGGTCATAGAAGTCAGAAGTTTCTTTCTCCAACTCTCTGATCCTCTCATCAAGCCGCTCTTCTTTTAGCCTTTCTGTTTCCAAGTCGTTCTCCCGCTTAGAATGGAGAGTCCGGATCACCACCTTAAGGGCCTCCGTCTTCCTCGAAGTTTCCGACCGACCACCTATGTCTGGAGGTCGTCGCATTGGACTTCCACGGCCCTGCTAACCTCGAGCTCTTCTTCCTTGTTTCTCAGCGTCCCCTCAAGGACACTATACTTCTTGATGGCCTTCACGAGCTCGTCATCCTTTTGCTTCATCTTGTCCCGAAGGGCCCGCAAATTGCCGCCCTCGCCGAACCACTTGCGGATCTCCCGGTACTTGCCACGGTACTTGAAGTATTTGCGTTGCAGCTTCTTGAATATAGCCTTATGCCTCTCCTCCCTTCGAGCAATTTTAATTTCCAAGATCATGGTCTGTATTCATATAAAGAAAGAGAATCAAAAATAAGAATGCCTCTGCTAATAAGGGCAAAGCACTAAAACGAAGCCCAAAACTTTGAATATAACCAACAGGGAAATATAAGCCTTGGAAAATTTAGCCTGAGAGCGAGGCCGGCTATGCTCCTCGATAAGGTAACGTCATCCAGCTCCTTGAGGGTTTCACCATCCACATCGGAGCAAAGGGGACCAAGGGTAGGGACCACGTTCTCTATGTTCTTCAACAGATCATGATCCACAGGGATCGCGATGGTCTGTGTAGACCCCTCCAACCTCACCTCGAGCTGAGTAAATCTTTTTCCATCATCCTTAGCTCTGCAGTGTCGAGGTCTAAGCTTGTCTCATATCCGCCCTCAGCGACGCCTTTGTCTCTCCCAACAGGTGGTGAAGAAGTACCATCAGCCGGCTGCGAGGTTGATGGCCCCTCTTGTCGCGAAGTATCAGAAACCCCACGGCCGGCCTTTCGAATTCCATCATCGCAGAAGGAAGAGATACGCTCTTTACGTCTTCCGCCGATCTCGGAACCTCAGATGCTAGCTCCACATTGCCTTCAAGAATCATGGTCGCTATCTCATGGAGAGTAAAATCATCCATCATAGAATCCACGCCCTAGGACATCCACTGACCTCCTCTTACGGGGCACCAAATACCTGTAGCGACTCGACCGACTGTTTTGAGCTCTAGCACATCGTTCGGAGGTTTGAGGCCTTGATTAGCTTCACTTCATATTTTATGACTTGTACGCATTGTCGGGATCGAATTTTGGGAAGTTCGGAGTTAATTCGGATGGAAAATTCTCAATTCGGAAGCTATAAGTTGGAAGAGTTGACCAAGGTTTGACTTTTGATTAAACGACCTCGGAATTGAAATTTGAAGGTTATAGGTTTGTATGATGATTTCGGACTTGGACATATGTTCGGGTTTGAGTATTGGGTGGCCGGAAAGCATTTCAGCACTTATTGTAGAAAGTTGGCATTTTGAAGGTTTTAGAATTTCCTGAGATTGATTTGAAGTGAACTTTGATTTTGTTGATATCCGTTTGGGATTCCGAGCCTTAGAATATGTTCTTGTCATGATTTAGAATATGTTCGGAATGTTTAAGCGTAATTCGGACGCATTCGGCGAAGTTTGAAAGTTGAAATAGGTGTTTTGATCGTCGATTTGTAGTTTGGATGTTGTTTGGTGTGATTTGAGGCCTCGAGCAAGTTTGCATCATGTTTTAGGAATGGTTGGTATGATTAGACGAGGTTCCGGGGGCCTTGGGTGTGTTTAGGATGGGCGACGGGTCATTTCTCTATGTTTGAGCTGTTGTTTTTAAGATATGGTGCATCCTTCTTCGCGATCGCGAAGAAACGGCCGCGATCGCGAAGAATAAAGTGTTGTTCCAGGCCTTGTGAATCTTGATCGCCGAAGGAAATTCGCAATCGCATAAAAGGATTTTCTGCTATCAGTGGTCTGATTTAGGGAACTTATATCTTACAATTATAAGGAATTTGGAAATGATCCTAAAACGAAGGTTATAGCCCTTTGAATCTAGTTTTCAGAAAATCAAATTGTTTATCATTTGGAATTTTGTACTAAAAGTTATGTCTATTGTATTGAAGGGTGTCTGTGAAGAGGAAACAAACTTTGTACATCGCGATCACAAGGGTTTGGCCGTGATCGCGATGAAGGAAAAAGATGCTGTAACTTTTTTTAATCGTGATCGCGAAGAAGGAGTCCTGACATATGTATTAAACATCTAATCTCGGGATTTTGAGCTCACTTTATCACTGTTAAGTTCTTGGAGCTCATGTAGGGCGATTTGGGGTGATTCTTGAAGATCATTTTCGCCATATATCATAAGTAAAGTTATTCCTAGAGTTAAATACATGAGTTATATATGGATTTTAACATGAAAAATTGATAGAAATTATGAAATTTTTGGAAGAAATCCTAGAAATGGTATTTTTAGATTTTGACCACGAAATTGGACATGGAATTAGGAATAAATTATATATTTTAATTCGTGGTACTATAGGTAATATTTATCTTCGAAAATTTTCAGAATCCGGGCACGTGGGCTCAAGGGTTGACTTTGTTGATTTTTTGAGCAGAGTTGGGAATCATTATAAATTGTTAAATTGTAAGCATTGGAGTATATTTTGATTGATTTGCACGTTGTTTGACTAGTTTCGGAACGTTTGGCTTTGAGTTGAGGTGTTAGAGAGGCGTTGGAGCCGGTTATGAAACTTCGGAGCGAGATAAGTCTCCTGTCTAACCCTGTGAGGGGAAAACCACCCCCTAGGCGATGTAATTGTTATGTGCTACTAGTTGTTGGAGCTGCGTATACACGAGGTGACGAGAGTCCGTATGTAGCTAAATCATGTTTATGTCGGGGTAGACGTAGGACTTTATCATGCAATATTTGAATTATTTGGACTCATTCTACCTTCTTAATTAATTGAATTTATAATTTTATATATATATATATATATATATATATATATTAGGCCGAGCCTTATCACCTTGAGTTGTTGGCAAGTTATTTGAGAAATGGTAAAGGTTATATTCACTTTGTACTCATATACTGTATTGTAAGCCCGTGTCTCGTAAGTCAATAATTTTCTTCCTTTCTTGTGGAGCGTGCCGAACGCCTCGGTAGTATAATAGATGCATCTATGGTTTGTGCCACTCGACCCTCGGCAGTGTATATATTATTCTGGATCGTGCCGAACGATCTCGGCATAATTGTGCGTTATATCGCTGGCAGTCCGAATATTCACGAGATTATCCTTCCACTGATGCCTGGCATTTTATATGGTATTCTTTATCCGTTTGATACTGGCACTTGATATATCTAAGTTGTTGAGATAGAATCAAGACTTAGAAATTCATACCTTTAAAAGAAAATTTTTGAAAGATTATGTAACTTATAGATTTTATCCCATTATTGTTGTGTGCTTCATATCTACTTATGATTTATTATATGCTTTATTGGACTTCTAGTAAGTATCGATGTCGACCCCTCGTCACTACTTCTCCGGGGTTAGGTTAGATACTTACTGGGTATGCGTTGATTTACGTACTCATGCTGCACTTCTACACTAGATGTACAGGATCTAACGGGCTCAATTGGTGGTTATCTAGGCGCATAGGCGCAGCTGCTGAGGAGATTTTATGGTGAGCTGCATTCCAGGCCACATATCGCAGCCCAAAGTGTCTCTATCGTACTATTTACTCTATCCTATCTTATTCACATTTTGGATAAATGTTGTATTATTATCGTACTCCTTAGTGAATACTCATGCACTTGTGACACCGGATTTTGGGATGTTCTAGATACCATTGGTGATTTTTGCATAGCATTTATACACTCTTATTATGTATTCTATTTAAAGTGTAAGTTTTCATAATTCTAATGCGTTGATTTATGTATCTAATAAGATTCATGATTTTGAAAATAATAAAATGACTAATCAAGTTGGTAGTTCACTGTTGGCTTGCCTAACAACGATGTTGGATGCTATCATGGCCTATAGTGAGTTTTGGATCGTGATAATCCCCATCATTTGGCGATGATTCCTCCTCGTCCACATTACGGTACAAAGGGGAAGTCGGAGGCTCCGCCGTCGAAATATCTGCAGGTAGAGAAAAGATAGATGTCGTAGTAGCAGTAGGTGGGTTCGAAGAGCGAGCAGACCTAGCCACGGTCGTAGATGGGGCAGAAACCAAAGAGCGAGCAAACCTTGCCGCGGTCGTAGAGGTAGCAGACGCCGAAAAGGAAGCATTTTTCCTCTTACTGAATGCAGGTGGGGAGCTCTCGGCCTTCTCGAAGACCCTCGGGCTGGAATTAAAACAAGCGCAAAAGAAAAGAGGGTCAGTCAGAGCAAACAATAAAATGATAAGCGACTAAGAGGCTAAAACAAAGAGAATCACCGGTTAAGGAAGGAACAGGCCCAAACTTCTTAAAAAAGCTCGGACAATCACAAATTCCCATGATGTGAGGAAGGAGCCGGCCGACCCAATCAGAAATGTCCCCGACCAAAGGAGGGGGCATAGTCTTGGCTGCATAAGAGATAAGCAAGAGATCAGAACTCACGACTGAGCAAGTAAGTCAAATACCTCAACGAAGAGAAGTTAGACGCTTACGAGTATAATTCCAAGTCTCGGGGAGCCATCTCCGTTGGCCACCACGTCCTCAGTTCTGACAAAAAAAATTGTGCCAGAACTGTCGGCTCACCTTATCATCCATCTTCACCACCAGGCACTTACCCCCTCGATAGCGAAGGTTTAACATTGTCCCCCTATAGAAACTAGGGGAGAAGAGATGCATCAAATACTGAAGCGTGTTCTTGACCCCGGCCAATTCCGCAAGCTTAGTAAGCATCCTAATGAGCTTGTAGATATACGGCGCGAGCTGAGCCGGGCAAATGCCATAGAAATGGCAAAACTCCTTCGCCAAGGGGAGAAGGGGAAGAGTGTAGCCAACATGAAAGGGGTAGGCATAGAACGCATAATACCTTGACCGGTGGACTTGTACCACATCCCACCCTGCAGGGACCAATTTGATGTGAGCGAGATTGTCAAACTTAGACCTAAGCTCTAAGAAATCAACCTCTTTCATCGCCGACTTGGAGACCTCGGACTCAGCTTCAGGTGCCTTTGTAAAATCAGACCTGACTTTCTCACCACGAGGAGTTATCTCCTCCACGTGGGGAAGTTCTCATCCTCAATGGTAACAGAGATGCCCTCCGCATGAGGAGGAAAAACCATCGGCAAGGGAACCGTGTTATTTCCCTCGCTGGGACCAAAAGATACATTAACCATAGTTTTGAAGAAAGATAGGGTATTCAAGTAACGAAAAGTTAAAAGCAACAGGGATCGCTAAAACAGGAAAAGAAGACACATAACAATGGAATATGAAGAAGAAGAAGGCACAAGGTTTCGATATGGGAAATCTGTAAAACACGAGTGTATGCCCTCACATCCCTATTTAGAAGAATTCAGGCATCGAAACCAAGAAATTATGCCCATCATTACCTAGCACAGGTGCCGAAGCGGCAGATCTAATCAACAGACGCACGCGAAACGATGCAAGCATCGGGAAACGCACCATAATGACGCATGACGTCATAATGTCACTTTGATCCAGAAACGACGTAACCCCAAAAGTTGCGGCTCACGAAAAGCCACGTCGTCATCTCTTCCCAAACATCACGACCCGACCCACTCGTCCAATCTTCTCGACCACGACAAACAGAATCCGCTCATCAAGGCCGTTTGAGGCCGGTCTCAATAAGCGTAGGGACTAATTGTATAGGTCAAAATTTGCCCTAGAATATTTAGCGCAAGGTAGCACTAAAGAAAGGGTTAGTCGAGGTCGACCAGGAAGCAGCGAGATTTGTGGTCGAGATGTCAACAATGATCGAAGTCGAACACCGTTAACAGAGCTGTAACAGCTAGTTTTCAAAATAGGATATTGAAGAGAATATTCTAGTGGATATTCTCTACACTTGTACTATTATATATATATAGACAGTGATGTAGGGCATGTGATATTCATTTGTAAGAACACACTAAACTAGCTGACTTTACACATACCAAAAGATAAGTAACTGTGGGAGTAAGCGGAGTGACTCGAGCAGCTGGTGGATGGCCTACTGGAATAGCTCAAGCGCTGATCTATCTATTCTTGCGCGACATGAAACACAGCGCCCCGAAAGGGACGTGAGTACGATATGTACAAAGTATGTACGGTGAAAAGCATATGTAAATCATACTAAAGTATGACTGTGAGCTGGAAATCTGAATATAAGATGAATGCTAAACAAGAGTCTGAACTAGCAACTGATTTGGAACTAAACTGAAGTTTAAGTTGAAACTGTGTAGAAACTGAACTACTATCTGCAAAAAGATTCTCTCTCTCTTGCCAAGATACAAACAACACATTTTTATCAAAGATTCTTATTCACATTATTCCATACTTCCCACCGGATCCGAGGATAATTCGAACATTCAAGAATTTATCTGTCATTCATCATTGTCAGAAGGAATAATATCTAGCTTCTCCTTTATTGGGTGAATCATTTCTTTATTTACCCAAATGCCATTTATATTGTTCATTGCTATTTAATGCTCATTTATACTCGCATTATTTGGAACGATTATCACACATCATTATCATTTTTCTACCAGATCTGTTCAATATTAATCACGCTTTCATAACTCGCAACTAAAAATATTATTGTTAATTAGGTTTAACCCCTTAATATATAAATTTAATTATTTGAGTCAAAATTCACACTTTTTGGTCAAACACTATCTATATTTTCTCCATCTATTTAATTATTTCTTTTAATATTATCTTTCACTCTTAGCTATATAATAAGTCATACTAATATCTTAAAATTCTTAGCGAGTAAAATATCATTCGTATACGAAGATGAGAATAGTATTAGATTACTTGCGCAGAGAATTCAAATAAAAAGAAGTACTAATATAATTGGAAACGGTAGTAAATTGCAGAAGACGTAAATTTGTTTAAACAAGGTTGAGGCATGGGATGACTTTGTTATGATTTAAAGTGCTTGGTCGTTCCCTTCGAGGTGGAAAAGGTATTAGGGTTAGGAGCCTCTATTTTCTCCTCCAAAATGAAATAAAATTACTCCAACATTACTCCATTTTTTACTCCTAAAAAAAATATTTTATTTATATTCTTTTCTCTCTTTAATATTATATTATTATATTTTTATTTTTTATTTAAATTTTATTTTTTATTCTCTATTAAAGAAATTCTATCTTTTTTTCTTTTTTACATATTCATCACATATAATTTATATTCTTTTCTTATATAACCATTTAATATAACTTATAATAAAATTACTTACAATTTTACATAAAAATAATAAATGCATGAAATTTAATTTATAAATTATACGCCAAAGTTAAGATGTAAAATTCATATTATAAAGATATTACATAAACATAATTAGGTAAAAGAAATAAATAAAAAGAGTTAAATAATAAAAATGATAATAAAGTAATAGGGAATAGTAATGGAGGAGATGAATAGTATCGGTCCAAATTTGGATATCACGTCAAATTTGGAGTGGCACTATTCATCTCCCATTTTGCAGCCAAAATTACAGCATCATTGGAGACCAATTTCTCCAAAAACCAATTTTTCCAAAAACCAACTGCATTAAGCAAATGCAGTTAGCTTTGGAGATGGCCTTAGTGAGAAATGCAGGAACTTTTGTAAGTGGTGTCAATATTTGAAAAAGTGAATAACTAAATAAATTATTATACCGATAAGTAGTGTTAATTTTTATATTTATACCAAATATTTTTATTTTTCTTAGTATCCAAGCATATATATTTATGAATTTTTTTAACAAAGCGGTGTCACATAATACGGTTTGAGTTAAGGTGCCTACAACCCTGATCAGGGTTGTTTAGTTATTTAGGGTTAAGTTATTAACTCGATATAAAATTTGGGATTACATTGGTTATTGGTATTAGCCAAAATAAATATAAATCTTTTATTAAAATTTTGGTATTGCATATCTCATATGTAATGTGGAAATACATGGATTATAATCTCAGAATACATGGAGTACTCTTATTTGGGTGAACTTTTATCGTCTTTCGAATAGACAGATTTTAGTTGGATCTTCTGACGCTCCACTAATGACTCTTAACTAGAAAGACACAGTTCGTAATATGTATTTAATTAAGACTACTCATTTTGGGGTATGAACTCTTCAAACTAAATGATTTTTTTCATCATTAATTTGGATTTTGGGGTTGATCTTGGTTTTTGACCATCAACATAAGTTATCGAGTTGGAGGTAAGAGTGGAAACCGGTCCGGTTTGGTCTGGATCGGCGAAAATCGGATCATTTTATTTTCGGAATATCGGTCCCAGTAGCGGGATGGTTTGTCCGTTTAAAATCGGATGAACCGGTACAGAAAAAGAGCCGGACCGATCGGACCGGACCGGACCGTAAAAAAAAAAGTTTAAATACTAGCCGTTGGCAACAGCTCTATTGAGTTAATAGCCGTTGTCCAACGGTCAAAATGGTCATTTTCACTCCAAAGCCACTCCATAACCACCCCTAACTATTTTTTTCCTCAAATACCCCATTATTTCATCATATCTTTCACACAGTTCATCCAATTCTCTATAAGATTGTTATTTGTTACTTTGGCTATTTGTATAAATTATACAATTTTGCTTCTTTATCAAGTTTTTATTGGAGTTGCTATCAAGTGAAGGTTCAAGTTTCAACTTCACCTCAATTATACGGTTATATTTGGTTGGTCGTTCCTACTTCCTACTCTTTTATTATTATTTTGTCATATATTTATTTTATTTGCTATAATTATATCTCAAAGAGGTTCAACTGGAACTAGTAGTGGGGGGCGAGCACGTGGTCGTTGGGAAAATAGGGGTAAAGGAATTGCTGGTAGTTCTAGTCAACACATAGATGATTCTCAATATTATCATGATTTTAGCTCTAATAATCCACTTGATTCTCAACACATAAAAGCGTAATATAACTATGGAATTGGGGTTAATTTAGAAGAACCACATGAATTTCAAGCTAGTCCACCTGAAGTTCAGTCTAACTTGCCTCATGTACCTCCTACTAGAGTCCCGGCTAAACGTAAGGACAAATCGGAGGTGTGTGAATTTGTGCAAAAGAAAGTTGAAAGTCAGACGGTCGTATGTGGTCTTTGTGGAATGGAGTGAGTTTTTAAAACTGGGGGTAATGAAGGTGGGACGGGTAAAATTAGGACTCAATTAAGAAATAAACATCCTAAGGAATAGTCAATGCGTGCGGGAGGTATTTATTTAGGAACCGAACATGGGGGAGTAGCACATGATGAATCCTCGGGTATCTAAACGAAAATTAACCAAACAACAGGAGGGATTCTTACTTATGATAATCAAAGGGATAGGGAAAATATTGCTAAACTAGTTGCGGTAGAGGGTTTACCTTATAGTTTTCCTTCTTCTACAGGTTTTGTTCATTATATTCAGGCTACATATAATCCTTCTTTTAAAGGTTTTTTAATAACTACTGTTAAAAATGATATTATTAATTTTAAGAACAAATATAGAGATTATTTGCGATATTTATTTGTTAACTTTGACACTAGAGTATGCCTTAATACGGATATGGGTCGTTCTACAAATAATTGTGATTATCTTACATTTATTGTTCATTGGATAGATCCTGATTGGGTATTTCAAAAACGTATTATTGCTTATAAAGTTGTTGATGAACCATACATGGGCAATTATATTTCACCAAAACAATTTCATCAATTTGTCGTTCATATTGTTTAACTCACAAAGTTTTTAGTATTACAATAGATAATGCTACAAACAACACAGAAGCACTTAGGAACTTGAGACCTATTTTGAACCCTCCTTTTGAGGAATTTTTTCATGTTAGATGTGCATGTCATATTTACAATTTAGTAGTAAAAGATGATCTTGACTTGTTTAACCACATTATTGAAAAGGTGAAAGTAGCTATTGCTTTTATATTTAGAAATAAAAATCAAGAAAGAAAAAGAGAATGGGAAAGAAAATGTACAGAATTAGGAATGCCGATTAGGAGAGTTCCAAAGTAAGTTTGTACTAGATGGAACACTTTATATAAAGCATTGACTGTCGCTTATGAATATAGGGAGTCTATTACTCAAATGTATAATAAGCATTTTATAGAACTTTATCACCTTAAAGAGGACGATTGGAACCTTGTTCAACATCTCCTTCAGTTTTTAGAAAAATTTTATCATGCTTTTTTAGAATTTTCCGGACAATATTATCCAACTACTCCTACATGTTATATTATATAGCTGGAATATCTGAATTATTGAAATTATATACGCAATACGAAGCATATAAAGTGGCTGTAGAGGCTATGATTGAAAATTAAAAAAATATTTTTTCCCAATTCCCCATCTTTTTTACATTGCTTCTGTGTTGCATCCTGCTTTTAAACTTAAGTTAACTGAACAACTTATTAGAGAAATATATGCAAATTTAGAGATTAAACTTGTTGAAATTGCGACTTATAAACATCCAAGTATAGAACATGCTTGTGCTAAAGTTCTTTCAGATATCGTGGCTGTTTTTGCAAAGTATAGAGCTTGGGCAGACAGTGCTACACCAACTGCACCAATACAGTCAACCGGCGAATGTTTTTCTCAAATGGGCAAAAGGCATGCGGGGATGAGCACTTTTGGAGGACTTGATCAAAAATTGCTTTCAGAACAAGACGAGTACGGGGAGGAATACAGCGAGTTTCAAGTCTATTTAATTCAATATCCAACGAAATTTACAAGCTTTGGAACTCATAATTTATTGGATTATTAGAAGAATCAAGAATCGAAATTTTCAATACTTACAAAAATGGTCCGGGATATATTAACAATTCAAGCTTCATCAGTTGCATCGGAGAGCGTTTTTAGCTAAGGAATATTTCAAATTGGAGATCACAGACATTCGTTGAGAGAAGAGGCAATGAAAACAAGAGTTTTATTCAGGGATTTGATTAGAGCATAGTGAAGAAACTCTAGAATACCAGAACTTTCTCAGAAAAAAGACAAAGCGTATCTCGATCAAATTTTGGGCGACGAAACAAGTGAAGAAAGAAGTCAAACAGGCAATGAAGAAGAAGATGAAGAAGAACAAGACGAAGATGATGAACCGGAACAACAACAACCAGTTCCTAAAGAAAAGCCTACGACTATCTTAAAAAAATTAGCCAATATGTTTAAAAGAATGTAATTTTCTACATTAGAATACACTACAATAAAATTGCTCCAAATCTTGAAATTCCATCACAATTTCACAACTCTTGTCTTCTTTTTTTTTTAAAAAAAAATTATTCTTTGCGCAAAATACTACCATTAATTGCTAGTTTCTAATTGATTCAAATTTCAAGATTTGAATCTAATTTTAAACTTTGAAACTAATTCAAAGTTTGAAAAAATATTATAAATTTTTTAATTCTAAGTTTGAACTTTGAAACAAACTAAACATTTCAAATATATATACAAAGTTAGTAATATTTTGTTGTTATATTTCAAAAACTTAAAATTATCCATCACTTTAAATGAAAGACAAATAGAAAATAAATTAAAAAAATTACCGGTTCCGACCGGACCGGAAAAACCTGGCTACAGGTAGCCGGTGCCGGTGACGGACCGACTTGCATCAAATAGGACCAGCGGGCCCGGAACGGTAAGACTGTTTTGGTCTGGTCTTGAGGCCTTTCGGTACCGGATCGGACCGAAACCGAAAAAAAATTTTGGTCCGTGACTGACCGGACCACTAACCACCCTTAGTTGGAGGAGATGATCTAATTGAAAAGAGATAGAATATATATCGATGAATACCAACAAAGAATGTAATAGAGTGGTAAATATTTTTTCGTTCTTAATTAAAGATCTTGGTTCTAGCCTTAGATATAAAATCGTTTTTGTTGGAGAATGTTGTCGGAGTGAATTTGAATTTAACCAGGACCTCCAATGTCGGACTTCCTGACGCGAACTCAAATTTAATAAGGCCTCAATATAACTACTGACAGACGGACTTTTTTAATTCTGACCAGCATTATTTATACCAAACCAATAAACTGATGCATGTGCGTTTGCATTTACATTTATCACTTAGCTAATGTTGATCAATATCACTAACTAATACAATTTGATAAACATTGAGTATGTACACATTTCCTCCGACTATGAGGATAAAAGTTTCAAAGAGTGTATAAATCATATAAGATTATGTTGACATATAAATTACTCTCTAAGTAAATTTCTCTTTCTCCCTCCCTCTTATTTCTCTAGAATTGCATTTTCTTGCTATTGTACTTCCAACATTCCAAAATTAATGATGGAACTCACTGTTAACATATCTTATTTTCGATGAGAATTTAAACATCATCCTTAATTTTCTTAATGATAAAATTATTATTTTGATACTGTATTAAAATACTATAAATCAATTTTTTTTTGTTAAGAGTATTTTGAGATGTTTTAATCAAATAAAAAATTATTAAGCTTTCAAATATAATATAATAATTAGGTGGAAATGATATCAATGACTTTTCTCTCCTTATCATTTTTGTGTGGAACCTAAATATGCATAGATTCCATCTTCATTAGATCAAGCTTTTATTGAAATGAAATTTGAATGAACAAAGTTTACTTTTTTTAAAAAGAAAAAAGAAACAAATTAGAGCCTTAGGTGCTGAAAAATATTTTTAAGTGCTGAAATTATTTTACTATAAGCAGTTACGTGTTTGGATACAAGTGCTGATATTGATAATAAGCTAATGCAGTATTTGATAAAAAAAATGCTGATAAGCTCTTTTTCTATTAAAATGACTTAAATAACCTTATAACTGTTTATACTTATAAGGGCGTAATTTCTTCAAAATTTAAGATTCCAGATCGATTCAAATACAAAATATTCTATTTGTCATTTTAGTTTAAATACAACTGTTCTTAGATAATATAATTTTTATGATAAATATAATTTATTTTATAATAAGCATATAATCATAAGTTAGAATAATTAATAAATTGACAAAAGTTTCTTGATAAAAAATAAACCTAAATAGGAAAAAAATATTTGAAGAGCAACAAACACTGTCTTCATCACCACAATACTTAGAAAGCGATACACTAAAAATTTGATATGTCCTCATTTATTATATATAGTTTAAAGATTAATGCACAATCACATAGATACAAATATGCAAAGGAATAGAGAATTTGCTCATCTTAAATAGTCAATGAGAATTCAAGACTTGAAGAGGTGACGGTTTTAGGTTGAAACAATACTTGAGGCAGTGAATATCGGCGTAAGAGTTTTGTTCTAAAAAAGAATATTTTAAGGATAAAATAATAAAAATTTTGGTCAAACTTAAAGTGCTTATAAGCTAAAAATTCATAAGCTAGGGATGACCAACTTATTCTTTAACTTATAAGCACGTGACTTATAAATACTTTTAACTTTATTAAAACACGTAGATAAACCGAAAAGAACTTATAAGCTAGTTTGACCAGCTTATAAGCTCAGCCAAACGCCCTCTTAACTGCAAATGCTGATTCTTCGGAAAATTTTAAATATGTAAGTTGCTAGTAGAACATGCAACGCACTGTTAAAACTTCTGACCGACAAAATGGATTGTTTTGTACACAAAAGGGCCTAAAATTTGTGCGAATGACACAAATAGCACTTTTTGTTCCATTATTAAATTTTTAACCCTGGTAATAAAAGTTTAGAAAGAAATTCGACGCCAAAATTTTAAAGCCGCTCCTGGCGCACAAAAATTTCATCAAATTATGATGATCGTCGGTATTTCTAGCCAAATCCCAATAATCACCAGATTTTCAATCATAATGCTGTAAAATTTGGTGATCATCAAAATCCTGATGGATCACTAGAATATTTCAGCTTTCTAGTTGAATTCCCGTGCTTTAAAATTTTGGAGATCATTAGGAGTTTGCTTTAAAATTTTAGCATAGGACTATTTTTCCAAATCTTTTTTATCGGGGTCAAAGTATAAACGATAATTTTTAACAAGTCCATCCAACGTAAATTCTTGATAAATTTTCCTAAAACTAAACCAAGTCTACCATATTTGAGCGCTCACATCTCACTCAAAATAGAAAATTACATCAAATGATTTTGAAAATAAATAGTCTTAATTTTTTGACCTCCACGTATAGCAAAAGTAAACCTTTAAGGTCAAAAGTCAAAAGCATGCACAATAGGATAAGCAATGCACAATCTTATTAAATTTTAAGTTGTGCATATAGGCTAATAGCCTGGCCAACCTTCTCAAGCCAAAAGCATTTTTCTTTTAAAAAGTTTTTTTTTCTCAAAGTTGAAGTGTTTGGCCAAGCTTTTTGAGGAAAAAAAGTATTTTTTGAGTAGAAGCAGAAGCAGTTTTGGAGAAGCAGAAAAATGTAGCTTCTCTCCAAAAGTACTTTTTTGAAAAGCACTTTTGAGAAAAATACACTAGAAGCAGTTTTAAAAAAGGTTTGGCCGAATACTAATTGCTTCTTAGAAGTGCTTTTCAAATAAATTAGTCAAATACAAATTATTTCTCACTAAAAGCGCTTTTATTTTGAATAAAAATACTTTTCAAAATAAATTAATTTTTCTAACTTGGCTAAACAAACTATAAGAGAGATATAAAAATTAAGAGTGGTACCGGAAGTATCCTATTTGTGCAAATCACCCCCACCCACATAATTGTCTGGCCCATCGATCTGACCCGGAAAAGCGGGTTTATTGCATATAGACTCCGACCACGTCTTGTGCTGGCGGCTTTTGGAAACGGGACCCAGATGACGCAATCAACTAACTGAGAGGTGCGGTGGTAAAGGGAAGGCCATCATTACGCATTTGGAGCCTGGGTAGGCACCTGTCTATTTAAATTCCTCTCTCTTCAACTTCGTAGTAGCATCACATTTACTTCATATCAGTAGCAAAACTCTCCATTCTTCCCAATTTTTTCAGCTTCCATTTTGAAGGTACTCTTCAAGTTTATCAGGCTGTCATTTATGTTTTTTTTAAAAAATATCTGGAAGTATATTTGATTTGGTAGAGACGGACACTGTCATTCATTTAAGAGGTTTGGAACAATTTTACCAATCATTTCGCAACTAATAACTCTACCTTCTCTTTTCTAACTATGTATTTTTGTATGCTTCAGAAAGCACCTGTTAAAATTTTTGTTTCCTGCTAAATTAATTTGTTGAATTCTGTCACCTACTCAACATGCCAGATGCTTCGGGTTGGAATTTCACCATCGTCCATTAACAAAAAAAAAAAAGAAAAGAAAAGAAAAAAAGTCACGTCCGCACCTGATCATAGGTGTGTTGCAGGCATGAATAAAGTATGCCTTCTCTAAAATTTTCTGATACTAAACGAGGCGATTCACATAATTCAATTCAACAGTATAGTCCTTGCTTTTTCTAATTAATTATCACTTTCAATTAGCTTTGCGCAAAATTGTTAGCAGAAGTCATATGGGCATGCGAGTTTATTTGCATTTCTATCCTGTTGTGTTTACCAGGTGATTAAACGAAAAATTTGGCTGCAGAACTTGTGACTAAATTGAGATCTTATGGAGCAAATGTTCGTTCAAAATGGTGTTAAAAAGGTACAGTTGCTTCCGGCGGTAAATGATGACCATGGAGGTGTTATAGTAGAACTAGAGGAGCCTATGGACCCAAATATCTTTCATAACATGCTTAGAAGTTCGTTACATCAATGGAAGCTGCAGGTATATTGATCTTGTTACTCTTATTAGGAGCAACTATTTGCATGATTTTTCTGTTTACACGTGATAATACAGTCAATGAGAGCAATGTGCTGGAATACTTGTGTAATATATGGCTGACTTTGCTTCCCTTTTTCTCATTCAATTCTTTTCTACTGGTTTGGCATTTATTATTTTGCAGGGGAAAAAGGGCGTGTGGATTAAAATGCCCATTCAACTTGCAAATCTGGTTGAACCTGCAGTTAAGGTAATATATTGTGTACTTTTTGTTGTGTAACAAGCGCATAATGTCCACTGGAATGCCCATGGATTTTATCATCAACTTGATTTGGATGTTATAGTTCATCTTGATAAATGAAGTACATGGAATTCCAGCTAAGCCACTTCAATGTGTCATAGAATATGCAATTTTCAAACGTTTGTTTCGAACAAATGAAGTTGCAGTGAAACCCAAGCCATGGTATAATGAAACAATGTCTTCTTGATCCAATTTGGAATTGCTTAATTTTGTTCTTTGAAATCTACAGCAGTAAAGTATTTACCAACCTTGTTTTCACAAACTCAAAAGTCAAAGCTGCCGCTTATATCATCCTTTGGGTTGAGAAATAATATCTTATCTGTTCAATCACGCTGATCCTAATCTTTAACATTGGATGCAGGAAGGGTTTTGGTACCACCATGCAGAACCTCATTACCTGATGCTTGTGTATTGGATTCCTGAAACTGGGAATACAATCCCTGCAAATGCCTCACATCGAGTAGGTATTGGGGCTGTCGTCTTGAATGAGAAAAGAGAGGTAACTGAAATCTGCTATAAATTCTCTTGTAGTAGTTACCCACATGGACATAATACTTCACTTAATCTGTATCTGTTCTAATTCTCAATACGATATTTCCCTCCTTGAATGTCAGACTTTTGTTACCTAAAATGGTATATCATAGTCCCAATGCATCAATTGCTTTTGAAGATGATCTGATCTTTAAAGTTTGCCCGTTGTGATAGAGCTGGAGTTAGTGTCACTTCATGCATATAGACAATTTGGACACTTCATTTCCTATTTGTCAAATCTTGATTCTCTGCTAACATCTTACCGTTCTTAGTCAAAGGAGAGTGATTGTGAGTGCACTTGCCACTAAATAGCATGTAAAAAGAGTAAGAGCTATTTAGCATCATATTTGGTAAGTCCACTAACCTATTTTGCATATATCTCTATGTCTAACTAGATGTATTGGCCTTCTGTGGTAACTCTCCGTGAACAAAGCATATCTTTATCACCAGACCACCATGCTTAAGCATATTGGAGGTAATTATTTCGTAGGTTCGCCATCCATTCTCTTAACTGCAAACTTTTGTTTTCAGCTGCTTGTTGTCCAAGAAAGTAGTGGCAGAATGAAGGGAACGGGGATTTGGAAGATCCCTACTGGTGTTGTTGAAGAGGTATGCTCAATGTTGAAGCTAAAGTCAGCTTTAAATACAAGTCATATATCAACTTGAAGTTTTAAACTGTGTTTTAAGCTTTTGTCCTGTAGGGTGAGGATGTATTTGAAGCTGCAATAAGGGAAGTAAAAGAAGAAACAGGAGTAAGTATATAGTATATACAACAGTAAAACATTCAACAGTCAAAGTTGACCTAAAATGCTACATAATGAATCAATCAATCAATGCATCTAAGTTTTCTGCCGTACATTTGGCCGTTATTGTTTCTCTGAGATTATCTGGGTTTCTTTTGCTGCAGGTTGATACTGAATTTCTGGAAGTGCTTGCATTCAGGTAGGAAATTCGTGCATTTCTTTGATTATTTGACCAAGTATGTATATCATTTTTTCATTTAGTGGCTAACCCGTTGGCACTGGCAAAAGAACGGAATTGATTCAAGTTTAATGTGATATACCTTGGTTGTTTGTTTCACAAGGTTGTGGGTTTACTCATCGTGATATATTATGTGTAAAGAAAATGAAAAGCAGTGCCTGTGCAGACAAGTTTTGCAAGATACTATTGCCTCTCCTCCATATGGACTATCTTGTTTAGTTTACCTAGGTTAACCACCTTCCACGGTGATAATCCAAAGATAGTTAACTACCTTTTGAAAAGAAAAGTTCAGAAGTTTTAATCTTTTTAAAGTTCTATAAGGTGTAACTTTATATGCATTGGAAATTCATGTTTGATTAAACGGACCTATTGACTAGGAGGAGTATCTGAAGGATTGGTGTAAAATTTCTTAATTTTTCAGAACCTAGAATATTATGTGGTCATGACATTTCTGTTGACAGGCAGATGCACAAGTCATTCTTTGGAAAGTCAGACTTATTCTTCATTTGCATGATGCGCCCTCTTACGTTTAACTTACAAAAGCAAGATTTAGAAATTGAGGCAGTTCAGGTATTTCTAATTTGTTTTACGGATTTGTTACAGTATTCTCAAATCCTATTTAACAAATGTTATGAGATATTACTGCGTTGCAGTGGATGTCACTAGAAGAGTATGCTGCTCAACCTTTTGTTCTGAAACATGGCATTTTCAAATACATCAAAGATCTGTGCTTGGCAAAGGCAGAAGGGGGTTACCTGGGGTTTACTCCTGTACCGATTAAATCTTATTTTGATGATCCTACAAGTTACCTTTATTTCAATGAAGATGGTCTGGTCCAGGAAAACTCTGCAATTCATCTATGAAGAAACAGAGTGGGCCAATCACATTTGCCAGATTAACGGTATGACTCACTTTTATCTACACTGCTCTATTCAGGTCTCATTTCATTCTAATACTAGTAGTTCCCAAACTAAGAAGTAGGATAAGTGATAGCATAGATCTTCTGTTATCCCATAATTAATGTTTTATAGTAGTTGTATCAATTGCTCGTACACCAAAATAAAATGTATTTTCCAAGTCTTGTATGCCTCATTTTGCGCAGTGTATCCCAATGAACCACAGAAGGCACACTTCTTCCAATTTGCTTGCTTCGTTTCTTATTCTCTGTTCATCTAATTTGTAATTTCTCATGTAAAATTCTTACCTATGGAGCAAGTACTTTGTTGGAGGAGTGTAATTGTATTTTTATCCCGAGTGTGTAGCTGTATTGACTACACTGAACGGAAGGAAACAACTAAAGGACTCCTGATGAGGTAATAATTTATGAAAAGGTTTTATATTGCTAATATTTTGCTTATAATAATGTTAGATTAGTTAGTGTTTGTGAGAAAGCACGGGAAAAAGAGAATATATTATTGATCTTCTTATTCAATACAAGAAGCCCTTATTTATAACTATATTTTACAAAGCATATACTACTCTACTACCGATGTGGGACAAGACTAATATATATATATATATATATATATATATACATACTCTATTATATACATATCTACAAAACTAACACTCCCCCTCAAGCCGGTGCATATAAATCATATGTACCGAGCTTGTTACATATATAACCAATACGAATACCAGTTAGGGACTTGGTGAAAATATCTGCAAGCTGATCATTCGACCTCACAAACTTTGTAGTAATCTCTCCTGAGAGTATCTTTTCTCTGATGAAGTGACAATCAATCTCAATGTGTTTAGTCCTCTCATGGAACACAGGATTTGATGCAATATGAAGGGCAGCTTGATTATCGCAC
>MCJB01007847.1:101020-114686 GCA_002018475.1 Nicotiana obtusifolia | reverse complement strand
ATATATATATATATATATATATATATATATATATATATAAAAAAAAAAGCTATATTCGACATAATATTAGCTAATGCACTAATACTTAGTGCATAGTATAGTATAGTATATATATACTAAGTGTATAGTATAGTGTATGCACTAAGTATACTATACTATACTATGCACTAAGTATTAGTGCATTAGCTAATATTATATCGAATATATATATTAATTGATATAAGTCGAGACGTTTTAATTTATTGTTAATATATATGCATGCATATGAGTAGGTTATAAGTCGATCAATCAATTTACAAGTGTATCAATACCTAAAAGAACCCGTCCCTGTGTTCCGAGCGCTTCATGTTCTTATATATATGGATACGCATGCACGCTTCGTAGTACTACTTAACTGCATATATAGCATGTTAGAGTATATTTTAGTCTATCCATCCCTTGTATTACAAAAGTGTTAACGGCTTACATTTATATTATTTAGATAGTAAATACAAAAGTGAGTTTAGTTTTGACCAAATGTTGACCTGAAAGCGACCAACTTTGGTCGCCAAATATATATTATTCAAAATTAGCAACCAATGTTGGTCGCAAACTATAAATCGGATTTATTTATATTTTCCCAGGTTTGCGACCAAGGTTGGTCGCTAATCTGGGACCAACTATTACTCCTTATTAAGCGACCACCGTGGGTTGCTAATCTTATAAGTGGGTCCTCTTAAGCGACCAACGTTGGTCGCTAATCTAGGAATTTCTTTGACCAAGCAAGTTTGACCAGTCCGGTCAACAGTTTGACGAAATTAGCGACTAAATAGCGACCAACGTTGGTCGCTAATTGTATTGGGTCGGATGCAACCGAGCATATAAGGAAGGTCGGGCTCAAGTGTAGTTCAAGACCGGATTACTTTAAATCGGGATCACCATTTCGGGAAGGAAAGCCCGAGGTCGGGCGTCATTGGATTCGGAACCGGAGCGATCGAAATAAGGCAATCGACACCGATCGGGGAAGAGGCATTTTATGGTAAAAAGATCAATTTTATACAACGGGAAGGCCGGAAATCTCGCGGAATACTGATATCTCGGCGGGAATCACGGTCTCAACCATCAGAGACGTTAGACTAGTATTTCTAGGGATATTCCATCCTATAATTAAGTTGATTTATCTTGTAATTAAGTCTTTTACCATATGTAGAACTCTCCTCTTACCTATAAAAGGAGCATTCAACTTCATTGTATGGACACAAAATACACACTGGAATACTGATTATCATTTTCTATCTATCACTTACCAAAGTTGTCTATTTTTTATTGCATATTGCTCCATTACAGAAAATTCATTCCATCTCAACGGTTTGATCATCCCTTTATTTACTTAAGTCAATTATTATTTTTACTGTTATATTTTTCGTTGTATTAAATTATTTCACGTATCCTTAACACTGCGAATAAATTCAATTGTTGCTCGAATTTTAGAGTAAACACTAATGTATTTAAAATTATTATTTTATTATTTTCACCAATTTGGCGACCAACGTTGGTCGCTTTTTTGGACAGACCAATATTAGTCGCTAAATTTTGGTCGCTTTTTACCGGATTTCTAGCCGTGTCAGTTGTAAAGACTTGTGATTATCTAATATTTATATATTTGTGCCAGGTTCCTCCAACATACCTCTACTTTATGCTTTATTACTTTGGCAGCGTGGTCCTTTCCTAATGGGTGATTGGTTAAAGTGGGCTTTAGTGATTGTTGTCCAATATGTCATTAGTAACCGCTTCTACGTTGCAGCAGCAAGAGCACTTCGAAATGGTTCCACAGACGTGGGAACTACAGCTTGCTACGTTTACTCTGTATATGCACTACTATATGGTACAATTTCTGGATTCTGTTCTCCAACTTGAACCAAGTGCCACGTTAATAACATTTATACTTGTAGGAAAGTACTTGGAAACTCTTGCAAAAGGAAAGACGTCACTTGCTATCAAAAAGCTCGTAGAAGTGACTCCAGCTACTGCTATATTGCTTGTCAAAGATAGAGGTACTAGTATTCAGAATTTCTTTTATTGTTTCAATAACAGCGCCTGTCAGGTTTTTTCCGTGAAAGATGCGATATACTACTGGAAAATGTATCTAAACAACCAACAACTTTTCCCAAAGTGCCAAAACCAATTCTGATAAGAAATGACTCACTTTGAAGTTATGTTTGATCTTTCTATAGGTGGAAGAGTCATAGGATGCTTTGTTGATTCAACCTGCTTATGTACTAAAAGTGCTTCCTGGTGCAAAAGTTCCTGTCGGTTGCATGGTTGTATGGGGTTCAAGTCATGTTAACGAGAGTATGGTCAGTGGAGAATCTGTTCCTGTTATCAAAGAGGTCAATTCAGTAGTCATTGGTGTTACAATCGATTTACATGGTTCGCTTCACATACAGACGTCTAACACAGTCTTGAGTCAGATTAATTATATCGCTGGTTGAGACATCACAGATGTCAAAAGCTCCTATTCATAAGTTTGTTGATTGTGTGAGTATTATTTGGCATGTCTTTTGTCAAAGTAGTGACATGACTCCTGCAAATTAATTGTTTCAGTGGTGTTGAACTTTATTATATTTGCTTGCTCTAGGACAAATTACTAAGGCCTTGGAAAAGCATTTTATTATGAATAGAATTCACCAATTGTAAGAATATTGTCTAGATTAGAAGTATAAACCTCCTTTTTTTCCGTTACATATGGTCCATGTATGCTGTCAGATGTTCTCTCACCATTTCTATCTGTTGTTGGAGACTTTTATGCTGTCCTGCTGTTATGCTTATGGATATGTAAAGTGCTTGTTGCAGTTTGGCGCTCTGCAAAGCATGTTTCAGCGTCGTAGTTTATTCTTTTGACCACATCAAATATTAGAATGCCAATTTAAAATTTTTAACAGTTTAATTAGCTGAAAATCATATCAGTTTAGGTTCGACTAATGAATTTCTTTATTTTCAGTTTGCTTATTGTTTCTTGACCACTAAGATGTGCTATTAAAGTTGTACGAATAACCCTGTAACAAGTTCACTCTTGACGTAGTTCCTTTATCACAGACTTATTAAATAAACTTCCATTAGCAAGAAATGACAAGGACAGTGAAGGATAGAGTTTGGCCCATGCCCATTGATATACAAAAGTCTAGGAAGGGTGGTCGGTGATGTAAATTTAATATGTTACAACCTATATCACCAAAGCGCAAGATAGAAATTGTTTGGATAGTTAAACAAAGGACTTGAAATTTAATATTACAATTGAAAGTTCACAAGAACAGACAAACACAGTCGCAAATCGTCTATCTAAACTACTTCAATAGAAAGATCTATTGAATCATTAATAGTCTCTTGACCACTCATCTTAAGAACCAAGAAAATTAATTTTAAAAAAAAAAGCTTTAATGCACCCAATATAGTATATTAAATAAATACTTCATCTCCTATTGGAGATAGGCTGAAATTTTTAATCATGCCAAATCTTAACCTACGAGAAGATACCAAAGAAAGTAGGATTAACTCTACTTACAGAGTAAAAGATATCAGCTGGTAGATGCATTTAACTCATTTCTCCACTGGCCTACTCAATCAAAAGCTCTAGAAGAATAATGCCGAAAGCATCAACACTATTGCTATAAATGTGGACTTGCAATATTACCACGAAGTATTACATCCCAAATTGATCTTAGTATCCACTAAAATAATATTAATTTTTAACTTAATATGTTCGGGCCAGGCTCAGCACGGGCCATTCTCCACTAATATTTTCATAAGCATGGTTCCTGTTTGTCGTATATGAAAGTAAGTGTGTATCAAACTAGAGTCCAGCTCTTTGTAGAATAATGAAGTTAGTTAAATGAAGTTAATTAGGAGTCGTACAGGTTCTAGCTTTACAAAGTTGTGTGTGTTTGGAAAAAAGTATATGTGTTATACTACTGTATATAGGAGTCCAAATAATCGGAGTCGTGTATTGTTATTTATACCAAGACATCAACCGTCTAAATAACAACTTGAAAACCTTAGAAACAAAGCATATTCTTGTTCTTTGTTTCCCTGATTTGCTTATTTCTTCATGGTATCAAGAGCTTGGTTCTAACCAAGATTAATTGTGAATCCTGACGTCTATCTTTATGATGTTATGGCTGCTGGAACGTCTGCTAGTCTCTTCTTATCTCCTGCCTCCCTTCATCAACTCACATCCATATGTTCCATAAAATTGAAAGCCTCTAAGTATTTAGTTTGAAAAATCCAAATAACTCAGTTAATACAAACACTGAAAGTTGGAGATATCATCAGCAAGGATCTACCTCCTGCTGTCCAGACAAATGAAAAAAGGGAAAGAAATTCCTAATCCAAAATTCCTTGAATGGGAAGAAAACGATATTTTGATTAGAAGCTGGCTCATGGAACAATGACTAAGGAGTCAATTTTTCTCATCATTGCCTGCACCTCGGCCAAAAGAATTTGGCAAAGTCTTGAGGATAATTACCTACAAGCTAGCAAGGATAAAGAGTTCCAATTGAAGCAACAACTCCAAAGTATCAAGATGGGTTCAAAGACGGTGGATGATTATGTGAAAGAATTCAAGGGAATTTGTGATAGTTTTACTGCTATACACAACCTTTGGATGAGGATAATAAAGTTATATGCTTTGCAAAGGGTCTAGGAAATAAATACAAGACTCTGAGGACTGTAATGTTGGGTAAACCTCCATATCCAATATTCACGCAATTTGTCAATGCCCTAAGAGGTTTCGAGATGGGAGAAAAAGATGGCAAAAAGGATATTGTAGATCAAGCAATGACTTTTCAAGTTCAAAAAACACATGGATCTTTTGGTAGAGGCAGAGGAAATTCATATAGAGGAAGAGGACAAGCTAGAGGAAGAGGATGCTTTGGTCCTAGATTCAACAATTACTCAAATCCCAAACAACTTGGTGGCGCAACAAATAATCAGAAGGAACCCCAATCACAATTGTGATCTGTGGAAGAAATAATCATACTGCTTTCATGTTTTTATAGGTGAGATTATTCATATCAAGCTCAACAAGAAATGCCACAAGCTCTCTTAATCTCAACTATCAATGAGCAAACAGATAATAACCTCTACATGGACTCTGGAGCAAGTCATCATATGGTAAAATTAACAGGTAATCTGAATAATTCTGTCCTATTCCATGGCTCAGACTCGGTTATGATAAGTGATGGAAAACGACTCAAAATTACACATTAGGGAATAAAGAAATTGGTAAAAACTTATAACTAAAGAACGTTCTAGTTGTACCTAAGTTAAAGAAAAACCTACTATATGTGAGCAAACTTGCAAGAGATAATGAATGTTTATTGGAATTTACTGACTATGAATTTTTCAGAAAGCTTGCAAGCTTTGGCAGCCAAACGTTCAAGTAAAGCATCAGATCAAGTTGCAAGCTTTGGCAACCAAACGTTCAAGTAAAGCATCAGATCAAGTTTGGCATCAAAGGCTCGGGCATCTTAACTCTAGGACCATGCAATTTCTATACTCAAATAGATTAGTTAGAATTAGTAGTTGGAATAAGAGTTTTTCAGTTTGTGTTGCATGTTAATGGGAAAAAGTTGTTAACAACCTTTTGGGAGTTCAAATAAAATTGAGATTGATCCTCTTATCAAAATTCATTGTGATCTATGGGGTCCCTTGCCAATTACTTCACCACAAGGCATGAAATATTATGTGATTTTTGTTGATGATCATAGTGATAAGTGGAGATCTTGACTACTTATTAGCGCTTTTTAGCTTTTGTTTTAGTCGAAAAGTGTTTGATTGTGTTCTCAAAAACTGATGAAATGTGCTTAATTGCAGAAATATTGGAATATGAACTCCAGAGATGAAATCTAACTCAAGAAGGAATAATCTGAACTCAAGGACAAAAAAGGCACAAAAGCTCAGAAGTGCGGACCGCAGAATATCATCTGCGGCCACAGGTGATGAAGGAAAATCCATCAGAGACTGGTGCAAGTGCGGTCGGCACATGAATTGTGCGGCAACAGAAGCTAGGTCAGGGAAAAGTTCAAAGAATCTGCAATTCAAGTCCAGCAAAAGTGCAGACCGCATAATTATTGTGTAGCCACAGAAGAAGAGTTGTGAGGTCGCACATGTAAACGTGCGGACCGCAGAAGAGCAAGGTGCGTAAAAGTGCGGACCGCAGAAAGAGTGCAGTGCGGCCTTGGTTCAGAATTATGCGGCCGCAGACATCCAATCCTGTCAAGCTAAAGAAAAGTGCGGACTGCACATTGAATTGTGCGGCCGCAGAACCTCCGAAAGGGCATTTTTTTTTGAAATTTTCAGCCTTGTATAAATAGACGAGTTTCACAATTTTAGGTCAACTTCTGACATCAGCAGCTACAGTAGCCGTTTCTCTTTACTTCTTTTAGTAGTTTTTCATATTTTAAGCTATTTTAACATAGATGTTATCATTTTAATCTTACAATATGAGTTTAATAATCATTTATTCTTCTTTTTTCTTCAATTTCAAGCATGAGTAGCTAGATTTTTACTAGGATTGTGACCCAACCCTAGTGTGTAAACTTAATGGGTGTTTGATTATTGCTTGTTTATGGTTGAGTGTTTATTATTTACCTTGTGCTTACTTTCATTTGACGAATTAATAGTCGCACACATTAGTTCATGCCTATTTGACTTGGTCTCTACTTGAGAAAGAGAGACTTAGACTAGGAAAACTTGGCGAGCAAGAAATTGGGCCAATCAAGAGATTGATAAACTCAATTAAAGGGTTGAACCTAGAGATAATAAAACCCAACTTGAGCTTTTTATCAACCGTTTTGTTCAATATCCATTTGGACTTGAGAAAGCCAAATTGGGCCAAATCACTCTCTGACCGAGAGGTATTGAGTGGGTAACCGAGTGTTAATATCTATAATATACCCCGACCAATAAAACAAGCTTTAAAGTTTACAACCCGTTAGGCAAACACCTAGGCGAAAGTCATATCCCTAGGCCTTTTACAACATTTTAAAAAAAAACAAAAACAATCTTCTAGTTTCATTTCTTAAATTGCAATTGTAGTTTAGTTTAAACTTTAAAACAACCAGTTTTTGCGGAAGTGCAAATTTAGATATACAAACCCACAGGCTAAGATATATACTACTAACTCCCATACATATAGCTCCTTGCGGAATTCGACCCCGACTCTTGTTGGGTATTACTATTGCATTTGACCGTTTTCATAACCTTGAATAGAGGAGTGAAATTGGATGAGATCAATTTTTGGTGTCGTTTTCGAGGAGCTAAAAACGGTGTTAGCTATATATTTAGGTGTGTTTTTGGGAATATCTTCTTTTCCTTCCTTGTTACTAACATGTTGAGTTATTGTAGGTGCAATCATGGCAAACAATAAGCTTGGAAACATAGATTTGGAGGATATGGACGTGGAGAATGATCAAATGAATGAGGTCCCTTTTGAACCTCAAGCCAAAAGATGAGGCCGAGAGCCTCAAGACAATGTTCCCGTTCCACCCCCACCTCCACCACGAGCGGCTCCACACCTGGTGTTGCCGAATGAAGGGTAAGCAAGTGCTATAGTCCCTCCCCATCTTAGGGCGGAAAACTTTCAAATAACCAATGTGATGCTCACTTTGGTCGAGCAACGAGGGTTCTTCACTAGTGCACCAGGTCAAAATGCATATAAACACTTGAAGGGGTTCATCGATACGTGTTAGGGGAGCAAACAAACAAATGTCTTCGAAGATGCTTTGAGGCTAAGGTTTTTTCCATTCTCTCTACGAGGGAAAGTTTTAGATTGGTTGGAACTTTTGCCAAATCATTCCATTCATACTTGGGATGAACAAGCTGAGAAATTTATTTATAAGTACTTTCTCTCCTGGCACATGGCTATTCTTCGGGATGAAATTCTAGCATTCAAGCACGAGCTCAATGAACCGCTACACAAGATATAGGAAAGGTATAGAACAATGGTGAAAGAGTGCCCCAACAATGATATGACGGAGAAAATAATTCAACAAATTTTCTATCGGAGGATCAATGCAACCAACCAATGTGTAGTGAATCAACTTGCCGGTGGGAACTTTATGACGATGCCGTATGCGGAGGCATGTGATATCTTGGATGAGATGGAAAATACTTCATCGGCGTGGAAATCTCGGAATAATGTTCCACAAGGTGATCCCAATGTGATTCTTCTTATCCTTCCTATGGTCCTAATTCTTCCAACAATGAAATAGGCCGTATTGAGAACATGTTCAAGCAAATGATGGAGAAGAATGTCGATTCCGATGCCCAACTTATCTCACACAACACATTGATCCGCAACTTAGAAGTGCAAATGAGGCAAATCTCTTAAGCTTTAAATTCTCGTCCTAAGGGGGCACTACCAGGTGATACGGTGGTGAACCCAAAGGGTGGGAACAATAGGGGGCATGTCATGGCCGTTACTACAAGAAGTGGAAGAGGTAGGAATGCACCTATCTCAAGTCAAAGGAAACTTGTGGATGATGAGCAAGTGGTAGAAGAAGAAGAAGAGATCCTGAAAAATGTAGTGCAAGCAAATGATGAAGTGCGGATTGATATTTATGACACGGTGGAAGAGACTCAAGAGGAAGTGAACCCGTCAAGGTATCATGTTATTGACGTTCCGGTAGTGCAAAAGGCTAAGGCACCATTGCCTAAGCCACCTCCTCCATATATTCAAAGGCTCGCCAAGCAAAATGGCGAGAATCAATTCAAAAAGATTATTAATATGATGAAGAGTCTCTCGATAAATGTGCTATTAGTTGAAGCCTTGGAGCAAATGCCCGGATACGGAAAGTTTATGAAGGACCTGGTGACAAAGAAGCGGTCGATGAATTTTGAAACTATCAAAGTCACTCGCCAAGTGAGTGCAATTGTGCATTTGATGGCTCCTAAGTTGGAAGATCCCAGTGCTTTCACAATCCCTTGCACCATTGGAAGTGCCGAGTTTGCCAAAGCTCTTTGTGATTTTGAGGCTAGTATCATTTTGATGCCCTATTCGGTTTTCAAGACCTTGAGAATTGGGCAACCAATACCCACATCTATGAGATTACAAATGGTTGATCGTACAGTAAAGAGACCGTTGGGGGTGATTGAAGATGTTTTAGGTTGATCATACAGTAAAGAGACTGTTGGGGGTGATTGAAGATGTATTAGTTCCTCTTGATAAGTTCATTCTCCCGGCGGACTTTGTTATTCTTAATTGTGATGTGGACTATGAGGTGTCGATTATTCTTGGAAGACCTTTCCTTGCTACGGGAAAGGATCTTGTTCATGTGGAGGCTGGAGAACTCACTTTCCGAGTGGGTGATGAAAAGGTGCGTTCCACGTGTGCAAATCTATGTGGAAACCGAATAGCAATGAAGTGTGTTCTTTCGTGGACTTGGTGACTGATGTGATTATTGATAATACAAGTGCCGCGATTAATGTGGATGATATGTTGAAGGCCATCTTGCTCAACTTGATGATGACGAGATGGATAGCTTCATGGAATATGTGAATTCTTTGCAAGGAATGAGGTCATGTAACTATTCACCCCAAAAACTTTCCTTGGATCTTGAAAATAGGAAAACTCCTCCTACAAAGCCTTCAATTGAAAAGCCTCCTACCTTGGAGTTGAAGCCATTGCCTCTGCATCTTAGGTATGAATTTCTTGGCCCTTGTTCTACTTTACCGGTTATTCTTTCCTCTTGTTTGACTAACGTGCAGGTTGACTCTACATTGCGGTGCTCCACAAGAGGAAGAAAGCTATTGTCTACCCTATTTATGACAGTTCTTGGACTTCTCCGGTGCAATGTGCCCCAAATAAGGAGCATAACAGTGGTCACTAATGACAAGAACGAGTTTATTCCCACAAGAACGGTGACCGGGTGGAGAGTGTGTGTGGACTATCGCAAACTAAACAAAGTCACGAGGAAAGACCATTTTCCACTTCGTTTCCTTGACCAAATGCTTGATAGGTTGGCCGGTCGTGCTTTCTATTACTTTCTAGATGGATATTCGGGCTACAACCAAATCCTTATTGCCTCAGAAGATCAAGAGAAAACAACTTTCACATGTCCCTAGGGCACTTTCGCTTTCAAGCGGATGCCATGTGGCTTATGCAATGCACCGGCGACTTTTCAAATGTGTATGATGGCGATCTTTACAGATATGGTAGAGGACTACCTTGAAGTCTTCATGGATAACTTCTCGGTAGTCAGGGATTTCTTTGATGATTGTTTGGCAAATTTGGATAGAGTATTGGCAAGGTGTGAAGAAACGAACTTGGTGTTGAATTGGGAGAAATGCCATTTCATGGTCGAGGAAGGCATTGTCCTTAGACACAAGATTTCAAAGAATGGCATAGAGGTCAACAAGGCAAAGATAGAGATGATTTCTAAACTTCCACCTCCAACTTCGGTGAAAGGCGTGTGAAGTTTCTTGGGTCACGCGGGGCTCTACCGGCGCTTCATAAAGGATTTTTCTAAAGTGGTGAACCCATTGTGCAAGCTCTTAGAGAAAGATGCTAAGTTTCACTTCAATGATGCCATTTCATGGTCGAGGAAGGCATTGTCCTTGGACACAAGATTTCAAAGAATGGCATAGAGGTCGGCAAGGCGAAGATAGAGGTGATTTCTAAACTTTCACCTCCAACTTCGGTGAAAGGCGTGTGAAGTTTCTTGGGTCACGCAGGGTTCTACCGGCGCTTCATAAAGGATTTTTCTAAAGTGGTGAACCCATTGTACAAGCTCTCAGAGAAAGAAGCTAAGTTTCACTTCAATGATCATTGCATGAGAGCCTTTGAATTGCTAAAGTTCAAGTTGACAACCACTCCCATTATCACCGCTCCTAATTGGAGTATTCTTTTTAAGCTCATGTGTGAAGCTAGTGATGTAGCGGATGGAGCAGTTTTAGGGCAACGCATCCACAAGGTTTTTCATCCGGGCTACTATGCTAGTAAGACCATGAATGATGCCCAAGTTAATTACACTGTTACAGAGAAAGAGCTCATTGCCATTGTGCTTGCTATTGAGAAATTCCACTTGTACTTCATGGGTGCAAAGGTTATTGTTCATACGGACTATGCGACACTTCGTTATCTTATGAGCAAGAAAGATTTAAATGCTAGGGTTGATGATATGGGTGCTATTGTAGCAAGAGTTTGATATTGACATTCAAGATCCTAAAGGGAGCGAAAATCAAGTGGCGGACCACTTGTCTCGTTTGGAGGAAGAGGGGAGGCCGCATGATGGCCTTGAGATCAATGACTCCTTCCCCGATGAGCAACTCTTGGCCATTCCAATGAAGGAGGTGCCATGGTTTGCCGATCTAGCAAACTTCCTTGTATATGGAATCATCCCGGACGAGTTCTCTTCAAATCAAAGGAAGAAGCTCAAACGGGATTATCAAGATTATTATCAGGACGAGCCTTACCTCTTCCGTATTTGCACGGATGGGGTAATTAGAAGATGTGTACCTGATGAAGAGAAAAATTTTATTCTTGAGGCTTGCCATTCTTCACCTTATGGTGGTCACCATGGTGGGGCAAGAACGGCAGCTAAAGTGTTAAGTTGTGGTTTCTATTGGTCCACTCTCTACAAAGATGCAAATGGTAAAAAGATGTGATGAATGCCAACGGGCCGATGGAATCTCGAAGAATAATGAAATGCCTCTCACTACCATTTTTGAGATCAATATCTTTGATGTGTGGGGTATTGACTTCATGGGTCCTTTTGTGCGTTCTTGTGAAAACACCTACATTTTGGTCACTGTTGATTATGTATCTAAATGGGTTGAGGTCGTTGCTCTACCCAACAATGAAGCGAAGTGTCGTTCTTGAAGAAGAATATTTTCACAAGATTTGGTACTCCATGGGCTATCATAAGCGATGGGGGTCGCATTTTTGCAACAAGGCTTTTGACACTTTGCTTAGCAAGTATGGTGTCACTCATAAAGTTTAGACTCCCTATCATCCTCAAGCTAGCGGTCAAGTGGAAGCCTCCAACCGGGAAATAAAGAGTATCTTGTCCAAAACAGTGAATGCTAACCTGACGGATTGGTCAAAGAAGCTTGATGATGCACTATGGGCTTATCGGACTGCTTTCAAAACTCCTATCGGGATGTCTCCATACTGGTTGATGTTTGGAAAATCTTGTCATCTTCCGGTAGAACTTGAGCATAAAGCCATGTGGGCTTTAAAGAATTTGAATCTTGATTGGGATGCAGCCGCAAACTTGTGGGTTGCATATTTAAATGAATTGGATGAGTTCCGGTACCATGCATATGCAAGTTCGTCTTTGTACAAAGAAAGAATGAAGTACCTGCATGACAAATTCATCCTAAACAAGGAGTTCAAGGTGGGCGATCTTGTTTTGTTGTTCAAATCATGATTGAAAATGTTTCCCGAAAAGCCGAAATCCAAATGGAGTGGCCCCTTTGAAATTGTGGATGTGACACATTTTGGTGCATTGGACTTGAAGAACAAAAAAGATGAGGTATTCCGAGTCAATGGTCACCGGGTGAAGCATTATTTGGGAAAGGTTGATGATGGCCACGTGGTGGCTGTTATTCATTTCAAATGATGGTAATCTGCGTCATGCCGCGACGTTAAATTAGGCGCTTCTTGGGAGGCAACCCTTATTTTTTTTTTTTTTTCTTTGGTAGATAAGAGTTATTTTCGTGCTAACTAGATTTGAAGTGTGTTACAGGAATGAGTGTGAGTTATAGGAATTGTGCTCAGAAAAAGTGTGGAAAAAGTGCGGACCACATATGTATTGTGTGGACCGCACAAGTGTGGGTGCTACAGCAGAAAGGAACTGCAGCCACACAATTACAGAGCGGACAGCACAAATTAAAATGGGAAATTGCAAACACTCTGAAGTTTGGTCTGTCAGCGAAATAGCCAAAGTGCGGCCGCACATTGAAATCTGAGGTCCGCAGCCAAAATCTGTGGTCGCATCACATATTCTGCGGACCGTAGATCAGCAAAAGCTTTTGAGCCTCCATGTAACAGAGTGCGGACCGCAGGAGGAATTCTGCGGCCGCACTCATCCCGTGTCCCTACAATATGATCGTCAAGTATAAATAGTAACCTTAGGGGCTACTGTACATTATTTCCCCTCTCTAAGTGTGAGCACGTGATTTTTGACACGCCCAGAATACTCCTATAAAAATCAAAAATAGATTTTTTTTAATTATTATCCGCTATTTTTAGGAATTTTAGTAGATTTCTTAATTGTTGCATTTTTCTTACTTATTTAATTCTTGATTAAATCATGAAAATACCAAAAATATCATGCATTGCATTTAGGATTATTTTTTTTATATTTTAGGATTAAATTAGTAATTATTTGTTTTACAGAAATTGGAAAATCACGAAAATAGTTTATTTTTACATTTTCTTAAACTTTAATTTTAATTCTTATAATTAAGTGTTATTATAATTTTTATAATTAGTTAATTACCTTAATTTCACATTTAGGTAATTTAGGATTTTTAACTATTAGGATTTTTAATTTTAAAATAAAAAAATAAAAACTAAAGGAATTGGAGATAAAAACAAATGAGAAGAGGAACTCGGAATTGGGCTTTTATTTAAAATTTGACAATCCCAAAACATAGTTGCCCGGACCAGCCCAGGTCCAATCCC
>MCJB01007847.1:16637-100929 GCA_002018475.1 Nicotiana obtusifolia | reverse complement strand
CCCCACCCTCATTTTCATCGTCTCCAATCCCTGGTCAGAAATCCTAATCCGCCGCCCCAAAATTCTATTGAAGAACACGGCGGCACACCACCTAATCCGCCCCAAATCAACCCAAACACACCCTAGACCACCACCTTCGCCTCCTCATTCCTAATCCCCAAACTATTTCCCTCAATGTTCCTTAGAACTTCACAGATTTTAGATCTAAGAAGTTAAGAAACCTAGTTACACAGTTTGTTGGTTTCTGCGGTGATTTTTTTTTTCGTTTTGGTTTGAAACTCACACAAATCGATTGCTCTTGACAAGAGCAATCGTTTTAGGTTAGTTTTGACCCATTTCGAAATGTAACCGGAGTCCGGTCACTCATCTTTGACGACCTATGCTAGTCCCTCTTGCATGCTAGAATCCATATGTGTTTGCTCACCAGAGTCAATGTCATTATTCCGAAGTAACTCAAATAAGTATAGTTATTTCCCTTTTCTAATGTTTTCACTTTGTAGTTCTTTTAAAATTTTGCTTTCTTTCTTTTAGTCTAGGTTTTCAGTACTATACTTTGTCTGAATTTCTCAGTATAAATCGCTCATTAGCATAGTTAGCATGTTCAGCTAGTTGTTTGATTCACGTTTTAGTCCAGATTTGATAAATTACTGTAATTAAGCTCTGTTGTTAATGGTTAGAAAATGTCTGTTTTGTTAAGACAGTAAATACTTGAACAAGATAAGAATAAAAGAGGTAAATACTGAAGTATTAAAGGGCAATCTAGGGAATTAGTCTGGAGAATCTCAGTTAGTTATGCAAGAAGCTTCTAGAGAGGTCTGAAAATGCAATAAGACAAGTAAAATTAGGATAAAGCTGGGCAAAAAAGAGGTAATTTCAGAAGTTTGTTATAGAAGAAGGAATAACTGGAATGGACAACTGTCAAAAAGTTTGTTAATAAAAAGATGCTCTTTCCTAAAATTTAGCTGACAGATTTTTCCACACTCCTCTATGATTCTCTCTCATAAAGCATACCCTTACACTCTATATAAGGACTCCCCCTGCATTTTCAAAAAAAAAAAAAAAGACACTAATCCTTTGCAGACTCTCACTCATCCTTATTCATTCTCATACATTCATCTTCATTCACTCCACTCACACAACTGCAGCTGAAATTCAAAAACATGGAGAACTGAAAAGAAAATGAACGTTCTGAAGAAAAGCATGAAAAAAAACAATAGACTTCTAGGTTAGCTTTGCACGCAAAACAGTTCATAAGTTGTAGTTGTTTCGATTTGCTATATTCTCTCTTGCATTTCTGGGTTTCGAAGTGGATCTAGCTTTGATACTAGTTGTTTGCTGCTGTTCTCTGTCAACTAGTAGCTGAACTTCCATTGTAGCTGTTCTCAGCCTTTATTTGGCCATTTTAAGACTTGTTTGCTTCTGTGTAGGTATGTTCAAACACCTCTGTAGCTTTTAATTGAAATCATGAGTGGAATTAAAGATGTTTACTGCCTAGTTCTATAGATCTAGCATGTTTAATGGTTGAATTTGTTTGAATCTCTTTTCCTATCAATCTCTGAGGTTATGAACGTGTAAATTTGGATTGATCAGTGTCACTGGATCATGTGTTAGTTGTTGCTTGGAGTTTTTGTTGGTTTGTAATAAGATGTGAATTACTGTTGCAATATGTGTTCGGTTTTCCTCACGACTTTGTTTGTTTGCCAAATCTGTTTATCTACGCTCCTCTATTAGCATCAGTTCTCTGTCTGTTTTGTTTATTTAACTGAAATTTTGATTGAAACTACTCACAAATTGATTTAGTAGCTACTGATAATCATTTATCCTACCAAAGCATGCTAATGTTGTTTCTGCTGTAGTATAGAATATACAACATGCTGAAACACAGAAGTTCATTTAGCTAGAAACAGAATTGGAGTTGATATTTTCGGGTTTAAATGAAGCTAGAAGGAAGTGTTCATCTCATGTCTTCCTATTTTGATTATTGTGCATTTGCATCTGGAAATCTGAAGAAGAAACAGGGAGAAAGTCATTTGTATACTGTTTTAATTAAATTATTTTGGAATTTGGGAAGCCATTTTCATGAGTCTAAGGATTGAATTAGGGAGTTCATAACAATTTAGTCTATCGGTTTTGTAATTAATCAGTGGGTTAATAATTGTTACTTTAATTTTCTCAAATTGGTTGAAATTTTTGTAATTGATTTACTCCTACCTATGATTGCATAAGTGATGTTAGATCTGATGAAGTTTACGCAAATGAGCATATGCTGAATTACCCCTTTCCTTTGACGTTTGGGCGACACTTGAAGCCCAGTTCTGAGAAAATAGCTTTGTCTAAGGCTGGTTGCGAGCCTGACTCTAAGCTAGCCCATTTCGGTGGCCTCCAGGCCCAAACCTATAAGAGTTCCACCTGGAATTTGGTCAGCCCAATGTGGTCAGACCCATTTATTGTGACAAAGGCTCAACTTCAGCCTAAATCATAAACCCTGAGTGGTATTATAAACTCCAACACCCTTGTCCTTCAATCAACCAAATCTCGTGAGTATAAACTTGAATTAACAGTGGGTGATCGCCCCTTTTCAAAATGCATGGCTCTCATTTAATCAATATTAAAATCTTTAGAAAATCGAGGCGTGCTATTCGGCGAATTTTCATGGCCCTCGAAATGTTAAAATGCGTAGTTGCTTTAGGTGCGTTATTCTAATAATTCACTCTCCTAAACTCGGGTGCGCATTTATGCGACCCAAATCCAAATCTCAACGTTAAATAAAATGCGTTACGGATTACGGGTTCATTTATGTGATGTTATTCACGACACATTTTAAATAACGTTGCAATTTTCTAATAATTAAACAAAAGTGGTTAAAGAAAAAATGTATCATAGGCTAGAAACATGTATTAAAATCAGATAATAAGCCGATTATAACGGTTGAGCGACCGTGCTAAAACCACGGAATCCGAGGGTGCCTAACACCTTCCCTCGGGTTAACAGAATTCCTTACTCAGAATTTCTGGTTCGCAGACTTCACAAGGAAAGTAGAAATTTTCCTCGATTTGGGATTAAAAAAAAATAAACCGGTGACTTGGGACACCAATCAAAATATTCCAAGTGGCCACTCTAAAAAATAATAAATAAATAATCACATTTCTAATAATGTCACTTTAAAACTCCCTTATATACTCCTCGGGGGTGTACGAAAGGAGGTGTGACACTAAGCACTCAAAATTCTAAAGTATTGAAATTGCTTGTTCAATCATCTGCCACACTCAATCTGCATCTGTGTTCACTCATTCGCACTACATCATATCTGGTATGCTTCAATTACTCATAGAATTCTTCAATTTTTAGTTTAATTTTTGAATTTGTTAGGTAAATTTAGGCCATTTGTCAATAGATTTAAATTTTACAACCATGTGGGGTGTAAACTGTGCTGGGTCAACTGATAATTGCTCTATGGGGAATGGTGAATTGATTTTCATGAATTTGTGCAGAAATTGAACAACCCTAGAAAGTCTGCTTGTAATCATTTGAAATCAGCGGCCGCACAAGAAATTGTGCGGTCCGCAGAAGTTGAGATTAGGGTTCTTTAGTCAAGGTTGATTCTGCGGCCGCACTTGAAATTTGCGGACCGCAGAAATCCCATCGTAGCCGCAAAACAGCCCAATCTCTGTCTTCAGAGAGTTGCCATTTTGGTGAGTCTGATGTGCGGACCGCACTTCAAATCTGCGATTGAACTATAATTGTGCGGACCACAGTTTCATTTCCGCGGCCACAAGTTCAAATTGTGCGGTCCGCAAAACCCAGTCTGCAGCCACACTTGTAATTATGCAGACCGCACTTCCCCACCCTGCACTCATGTTCTACATTGTGTTATACTCTCTGTTTGAAATTGAACCACAACTAATTGCTACTATTGCTTGTTACAGAAAATGGTAAGATCTCGTGGCCGTGGTGACACTTCAAAGAGGAAGGGTGAACCTCCCAGAGATCGAAGCAAAATCACTTTACCCCTTGCCCTCCAGAAGATAATCACCAAGAAGACTACAGCCGGCCGAGAGAGAAATGCAGAGCTCTCCGAATCCAGTTCTTATGCCCCGTCTCGAGAAGCATCGGAGGCAACTCGGTTCAAGAGCTGCCGGCTGTCCAATCAAAGCCATCAGGAAGGTATCAACTCCGGGAGGAGCCTTCCACTTCACATAGCACCTCCTAGAATTCGGAAAGTGCTAGTCAGGCTTCTGGCCCTCCTCTACACCTATCCCTGAGGCACCAGCCATTATAGTTGGTGACATCCCAGATGATGGCCGAGGGGGAGATATTACAGTTGCCAGCCTTGAGAGGTCAAAGAAGAAAGAGGTCTGGGAGGACCGGTTCGTCAGTCTGGCTGCCTTCACTAGCTTTCGTGGGTTGTGGCCGCTAAGGTCGCTCACTCTTGAGCGACAGTTCCAAATAAAAGATCTTGAACAGTATAATCCGACAGTCTTGAGGTAGTTCCAAGAGCGGAAGGGGTGGAATTGGTTCACCCAGAGCGTAGTGGACGCAAAAGAGTATCTTGTCCGGGAGTTCTATGCCAATGTGGCGCACATAAAGAAAGGGACAAAAGTGACCAAAGTGAGGAATCTGAAGATGCGGTTTGACCAGCACACATTGAACACCTGCTTGAGGTTTGATGATGTTGAGCCTACACAGTACTTGGAGACGCTGGCAATGGAGATGCAGCTCCCTCATGGCTAGCTGAGATTCTTGCAGCCCCCAGGCCACCACCACTATGGATCACTGCAGGGTTCCTATTCAGCGAAACACCCTAAATTTCGAGGCGAAGAGATGGCAGACCTTCGTATGCAGCAGACTAAATCCGTGCCAGAATGAAACCAACCTACCTATTCCAAGAGCAGTTCTAGTCGCCTCTATTATGGCGGGGTACTCGATCAATGTGAGTGCCATGATGTCAGCCAATATGTTAGCGATCGCTAGGCAAGATGATACCTCCTACCCGTATTCCAACACCATCACTGAGTACCTTACGGCTGCACGAGTAGAGCCCAGAGATTATGACACGAAGGTTCGAGCGAAGAAGCCCTTCTCTTAGTATTCTCTGATGGATGCACACTACCCAAAGAGAAAAGCTCAATCGACTACCACCGTAGGCCAGTCTGAAGAGCCATCGGTGGTGGGTACAGAGACAACTGATATGCCATCCACTTCAGTAGAGCCTTCTACCAGTGTAGCTACCATGCCTCCACCTTCAGCCTCAGTGCCTCCCACCTCAGCTTTGAAGCCGGTACCTATCCCATCTACTCCACTCTCTGCGCTGTGAGTCTCCCAAACACTGGCGAGCCTCAACAATTGGATGCAGATAGCTACTACAAAGCTGACTGACATATCCAGTCACGTTGCAGCATAGTCATCCTCTGCGGCACCCCAGATTCCCCCCGCAGTTGATGAAACCTTGAAGAAGCTCCTAGAAAATCAAAACATTATCATGGCCACTTTAGTGCAGCATGAGGCGGTGATCGAAGAGTTGGGTAAAGAGGTAAAGAAAATAAGAACATGTATCTAAGAAGTCAAAGGACGAGCTTTGGAGCCAGGTTACAAAGCTTGCAGCAGCCAGAGACATTCCATTTGATATGTTGATAGACCCGCACCACCCAAGCCCAGCTTCTACAGCACCTACAGCACCAGCTGAACAGTCTGAGGAGCCAGACACCGCTGAGGTAGTTAGTCAGATGTTCACCAACCCAGTCACTCCCGGACTTGAGGATGATGAAATCCAATTGGATGAAGCTGAGGTCGGTGCCACTGCTGGGGACATATAGATGGCTACCGAGCCATAGGGAGTTTTCTTCACTCTCACCCTTCTCTTACTCTTATGTTGTTAAGCATTGGGGACGATGCTTATTTTTATTTGGGGGTTGGATTTTCTTAGACATATTCTGATGATTCTGTATTTTGATAACTATAAGACATTTGGCCTGTAATTAACTTATTAATATTTTCTTCCCCTTTCTTATTATGTATATATTCCCTCTTATCTCTTGTTATGTATATTCGTTTAGCTTTAAATAGTTCTTTTGTTTTATAGCTTCTTTATCTTTATGTTTTTCTTCTTTTTGAATTAGTTGCTTTTTTTTATTTAATAGCTTCTTTTTACGTTTTAGTGGATAATAAGCCTTTGGCTTTCTTAATGCCACGGTTTTTTCCAAAGTTGGTTTCTGTGAGAACCGGGTGGCTCTTATGGATTGCGTGACAACCTTCTTAAGGGATTGAGTCCGTTTTGGTGTTAGGTAATAATAGTAGTAGTAATGAATAAAAAAGCCTAATTGAGTCATGCTCTAGAGTTAAACATGTTGCACTTGGTACTAACACACTTAACTGCATGCATATGGTTAAAAATAAGGTTTTTGGAAAGAAATAGCACTAGTTAGTGACCTTGTGACTCTTGTGTTGACTTAGGCTATCATCAAGTGGTTTAATCGAACCATAGTGATTTTCACTATTGAATATGATCGTTGTGGGCCCTCAACTCTATCCTCTTTAACAATCTAACTGCGTGAAAGGTGAGATGTTGTTGTTGCAAGTCCAAGTACCCGTGCTAATGGTCTAGAACTTGCCCCGAATGTGTTTATAGGTGAAACTTTAAGTTTTGCTTAGCTTGAGAAGTGATTGTAGGCTCTCCTTGACCTGCTTGAAGTTTCCATTGCCCACCAATGTTGTTATCCCTAGTCAACACATTTGAGCCTTGAACCTTTCTTGTTTGATAACCATGTTACAAGCCTTTACCCATTTTGTAATGACCGTCTCTTGGCACTCGAGCTTTCCTAAACACTCTTGTGAAATAATTAGCTAAAAACGTAAGTTTAGGGGAGAGATGAGGAACCTGAAAGAGGTATCAAGGCACAAAAAGAGAAAAAAAATAAAGAGAAGGAAAGGCAAGAAAAGGAAAGAACAAAAGAAAAATGCAAAAAGAAAGCGAATAAGTTGAGGAGTTGAAGGGATTCAAAGAAAAGTAATAATGCAAAGCATGGAGAAATCAAAGAGGGAGGAAATGAATGTCATGATCAAGAAAGAGTGATGTTAAGTCTCTCTAGTCCCCCCAAGGAAAATAAAATGCCTCAAAGAATTGGCAAAGCATGAGCCTAGAAAAGAAAATGGAGTGCTTAAGGAAAGATGAACTCGTTCTATCGTAGCATATCCAACCTTAGTCCAAAAGCCTTCATTGCGTTCCGAAAAAGTCCTACGTGATTTCAAGACGAGTGAGCTTACATTAGTGGTGATCTACATGAGGGGCAAGCCTATGGTACTTAAAGCCGTACTTGCAACATTCTTTCGAGAGAGATGAGTAAACCTTTCGCAAATCTTTGGATCAAGTGCTAAATTCTTAAGTGAGATAGGAAAACGGAGAGTAGAGAAGGAGGAGTTTGGGATCCACAATGTCCTACATAAAAGAGGAGCTTCCCTGATGAATAAAGTCAACTCTTGATGCTCAAGTGTCACATTAGAATTATTTGTGCTTAGAAGTTTAACTTGTTGCTTTGTTGATAATTCATAAGTGGTATGGGTAATTGTTGGTCCCAATTGATGTGTGAATGACTCACTTTGATTTGCTGAAATGGCTCTTAACTTGCGCAGGTGGGACCACTTTATTTGCTTGAGGAAAGGCAAAAGCTTAAGTGTGGGGGAGTTGATAAATGAGGATTTTGACTACTTATTAGCGCTTTTTAGCTTTCGTTTTAGTCCAAAAGCGTTTAATTGTGTTCCCCAAAATTGATGAAATGTGCTTAATTGCAAAAATATTGGAAGATAAACTCCCGAGATGAAATCCAACTCAAGGAGTAATCTGAACTCAAGGACAAAAAGGCACAAAAGCTCAGAAGTGCGGACCACAGAATATCATCTACGGCCGCAGGTGATGAAGGAAAATCCATCAGAGACTGGTGCAAAGTGCGGTCCGCAAGTGAATTCTGCGACTGCAGAAGCTGGGTCAGAATAAAGTTCAGAGAATCTGCAATTCAAGTCCAGCAAAAGTGCGGACTGCACAATTATTGTGCGGCCGTAGAAGAAGAGTTGTGCGGCTGCACATGTAAAAGTCTGGACCGCAGAAAGAGTGCAGTGCGGCTGCAATTCAGAATTATGCGGCCGCAGACTTTCAATCCAGTCAAGTTGCAGAAAAGTGCAGACCGCACATGGAATTGTGCCGCCGCAGAACCTCCGAAAGGGCATTTTTGTCCGAAATTTCTAGCCTTGTATAAATAGACGAATTTTACAATTTTAGGTCAACTTTTGACATCAGCAGCTACAATAGCCGTTTCTCTTTACTTCTTTTAGTAGTTTTTCATATTTTAAGCTATTTTAACATAGATTTTATCATTTTAATCTTGCAATATGAGTTTAATTATCATTTCTTCTTCCTTTTTCTTTAATTTCAAGCATGAGGAGCTAGATTTTTACTAGGGTTGTGACCCAACCCTAATGTGCATACTTAATGGGTGTTTGATTTATTGCTTGTTTATGGTTGGATGTTTATTATTTAGCCTTATTCTTACTTTTATTTGACGAATTAATGGTTGAAAACATTAGTTCATGCCTATTTGACTTGGTCTCTACTTGAGAAAGAGAGACTTAGTCTAGGAAAACTTGGCCAGCAAGAAATTGGATCAATCGAGAGATTGATAAACCCAGTTAAAGGGTTGAACCTAGATATAGTAAAATCCGGCTTGAGCTTTCTATCAACCGTTTTGTTTAATACCAATTTGGATTTGAGAAAATCAAAATTGAGCAAAATCACTTTCTAACCAAGAGGCATTGAGTGGGTAACCGAGCTATAATACACCCCAACCAATAAAACAAGCTTTAAAGTTTACAACCCGTCAAGCAAACACCTAGGCGAAGGTCATACCCCTAGGCCTTTTACAATATTTGAAAAACAACAAAAATAATCTTCTAGTTTTATTTCTTAAATTGCAATTGTAGTTTAGTTTAAACATTAAAAAAACTAATTTTTGGGAAAGTGCAAATTTAGATATACAAACTCACACACTAAGATATATACTACTAACTCCCATACATATAGCTCCTTGCAGAATTTGACCCCGACTCTTGTTGGGTATTACTATGCATCAACCATTTTCATAACCTCGAATAGAGTAGTGAAATTGGACGAGATCACATACAAAATATACTTGGCTATATCCATTGAGAAAGAAATTAGATTTTTTCACTACTTTTGTTAATTTTCAAAGGCTAGTGGAAAATCAGTTTGATAAAAAAATTAAAATATTTCAATGTGATGGAGGTAGAGAGTTCAGTAGTCAAGTCTTTATTAATCATCTTGCACAATGTGGAATTCAAAGGCAAATTTCATGCCCACATACACCTGAGCAAAATGGCGTCGCGGAAAGAAAGCATGGACATTTATTGAAACTGGATTGACATTGCTTTTTAATGCTAGTGTACCGCTCTACTTATGGGTTGAAGCCTTCATGACTGCCGTATATCTTATCAATAGATTACCTACACTGGTTTTATGGATGCAAACTCCTCTTCAGAAATTGTATGGGAAAAGACCAGATTATAGTGCTCTAAGGATTTTTTGTTGTAGATGTTTTCCATATCTAAAAGGATACAATGACAACAAGTTTCAACCGAAGACCTTTCCTTGTGTATTTATTGGATATAGTCCCTTGAACAAAGGATATAGATGCTACTATCCTCAAACAAAGAAAGTTTATATATCCAGACATGTTATTTTTGATGAGCAATGTTTACCTTTTGTTCCTAGTGTTGTACAGGATGCTTCAGGTACAAATTTTTCAATGTCAACATATAAAGGATTCGTTGATCCAAAGAAGGTTACAACTGAAGAGTGCACAAATGCAACTCATGCACAAACAGATCAATTTTCTCTTCCTAACATAGACTTTAAGTTTGAAGTGCAGCAGCAACAAGAACACGTCAATCGTTCATTACCAAACTCACCAGTTCATAGCTCGACATCACCCCGTTCTCCTATCAGCAACCAACGATCACTCTCTTCATATGAGCAATCATCCTCTTCAGCACAAACTTCATCCTCAATAGCATCCAGTAGCTCGTGCAAATCAGACATCCTCGGTATCGATTTGTACGTGGATTTCACTAGATATCATGATGATTCAGCAACTGCAACTTCACAGGACAATACTCATCACATGATCACTAGGAATAAATCCAAAGGTACGTCACAACCCCAGAGTTCCTAACCTTAATAGCTAACACCTCAAGTGATATGAGTGAACTCAGGAACATCAAGGAGGCTCTCTCTCAACCTCACTAGTTTAAGGAAATGGAAGACGAAATGCAGGCTCTTCATCATAATGGAACCTGGAAACTTGTGCCTCGCAATCCACACATAAATGTACTTGGCTCAAGGTGAGTTTTAAAACCAAGTTAAAGGCAGACGGATCGATTGACAGGTTTGAAGCTCGTTTAGTCGCAAAGGGGTATAATCAAATTGAAGGTCTAGATTTTGAAGATACATTTAGTCATGTGGTTAAAGCAACTACCATACTGACTGTTTTAACATTAGCAACAGCTCGGAAATGGCCGCTTCGACAACTTGACGTGAAAAATGCTTTTCTCCATGGACGACTCAAAGAGATGGTGTATATGGAACAACCACCGGGTTTCAAGGATCATACTGCTCCTAACCATGTTTATTTGCTACAACACGCTATTTATGGTTTAAAACAAGCTCCAAAGGCTTGGTTTCAACGATTTAGTGAAGCTCTTCTTCATTTGGGGTTTATTTAAAGGAAGTCATGCCGACTCCTCCCTCTTTGTTCTTCACAACAACACTAGTATAGTGATTCTACTACTATATATTGATGATATAGTTGTTATAGGGGATAATCCTAATCTCCTAAACTCACTTGTTTCCCAGCTAAGTAATCAGTTTGCTTTAAAAAAATATGGGAGCTCTCCATTTCTTCCTAGGGATTGAAGTAATACCATACACAGATGGTCTTTATTTAAGTCAGACAAAATATGCAAAAGAAGTACTTCAAAAGACCATGATGATGTGTGTTCGAGCCCTTCATACACCACTCTCACAGAAGAATGATTTCCATTCAGCTTCAAGCTCATCACCGAATGATCCATACGATTATAGGAGTACAGTTGGAGCTTTACAGTACTTGACATTGACGAGGCCAGATCTCACTCATGCGGTTAATTAGGTTTGTCAGTTCATGCAAGCGCCAACAACAATCCATTGGAAAGGAGTGAAGAGAATACTCCATTATCTAGCCAGGACAATTAATTATGGACTGCGTATTACATCTAGATCCGCACTGAAAGTCATTGGCTTTTCCGATGTGGATTGGGCAGGATGTGCTCTTACTCGTAGATCAACAACTGGATTATGTGTATTGCGCACTCGCATCTCTTGCTGTTGAAGTCACATGGATAGTCCATCTTTTGTGTCACATTGGAGTTTTCTTAGACTCTCCTCTAATTCTACTCTGACATTATCAGTGCATTGCATTTAACTTGCAATCCAATTCTTCATGCTCGAACATAGCATGTTGAGTTAGATTACCATTTTGTTCGAGAGAAGGTTACCTAGGGTGCCATGGTCACTCGATATGTTCTGTCTTTGAATTCAAGTAGCTGACAGTTTCACAAAGTCTTTAACTAAGCAACAATATTAGTTTCTTCGTAGCAAGCTTGGCGTTGTGTCAATCCCAATCTCCAGCTTGAGGGGGGATGAAATTAAAATAAGTGTGTATCAAACTAGAGTCCAACTCTTTGTAGAATAATGAAGTTAGTTAATGAAGTTAATTAGGAGTCGTATAGGTTCTAGCTTTACAAAGTTTTGTGTGTTTAGGAAAAGGTTTATGTGTTATACTACTGCAAGTAGGAGTCCAAACAATCGGGGTCGTGTATTATTATTTATACCAAAGCATCAACCGTGTAAATAACAACTTGAAAACCTTAGAAACAAAGCTTATTCTTGTTCTCTGTTTCCCTGGTTTGCTTATTTCTTCAGTATATACTTAACCCAAAAAAAGGGTATGCTAGGCTTGTGAGACATTAAAATCTATTCCCTCCATTTCAAAGTAGATGAGATTTCGCTTATCGAGAGTCAAACTGTGTAAAGTTTGACCAATATTTTAAAATATATTTTGTCATCATATTGACATGAGAAAAATTATAACTTATAGTACTTTTCGTGTAGTTTTTGAATATCTAAATTTTAATTTTAAATTACTAACTCGATCTAATTTAATTTAACTTCAAAGTTTAGTCAAACTGACTCTCGATAAGCGAAATATGTCATCTAAATTGAATCAGAGAGAGTGCATGATCCTAATAGTGCTCATGATATTGTCCCATTATAAGAGTTCCCCCGAGTCTAAAACTTTTAAGGAAATTTGAAAGTGTGAACTGTGTACTCTACTACGGTCGTATGTTTTCCATTATATGTAAGTTACAAATATACTGTGGGAGATGCAATACAGGTACTATAACTTACTGTATGGTTTTGCTTGCGCAATTGGTTGTATAAATTGACATGCACTTCAAATATTCAATATTGATCAATTAACAAAGTAATAACAAACGATTACATATAGAGATATTAGTGCTTATACAATAATGAGAATTACAAATATTTCAAAGCTAACTTTCATTCGGATCGACAACAGGAGCACGATTGATTTCTTAAGAGCCATTCGAGAGTGCAAGATTTTTAAACAAAAACGATAGAGCCAATCAAGAAATTTTCCCTGCAAATCGAACACATCTCCAAAAGATTAAATCCCTCTGAATCACCACTAGCGAATCTCATTTTTTGCAATCTTACATCCTTATGCAAAGCTTCAAGCTTTTCAATTCTTGAATTAAGTTCTCCTTGAGCCCCTTTGATGCCTTAATAAAGTGGTTCACTTCAGTGTTACATGTGACATATTTAGTCGTTGACTAAGTACACGTGCGGCACTTGACAATTTACTCACGTTCTTGCTATGCCAAGTCAGCCTTACTATACTCAAGATCGCTAAGAGAATGGTAGAAAGAACACAAAAGAATTGTTAAAGGAAGCTTCGTATTAGAGAGAACTTGAATTGTTTTCTTGGTGAATTACAAATGGATGACCCCCTTTATATACTAGTCAGTGAAAATATTAATTGTTACACAAGGCCTTAATATTTACAAGATAAGGGCTTTCTCTAGAATTCTCTACAAGCCTAGAAGATTCCAAGGACTTCCCTAGCAAATCCATAGGGATCTAGGGTCTTCCAAAAAAAATGTCCATGCTTTTCCAGAATCTTCTCATAAATGCTAGCCTTCCTCCTATGTAAGCTTCCACATGGCTTTAATATATGCCAAATGGCACCTATGTGGCATGATGACATGGAGGGTCATCACACTCTCCCCCACCTAATGTTGCAACGACTGCGGCGCAATGCTGCTGCATAAACTCTCTGATCTTATCTTTGAATTGACATAAGTCTTCATGTCGTTCCCATGTGGCCTCCTCCGATGATTGCCCCTTCCAGTGGAAGAGGAACATAGCGGTGGCTTTTTTCCCTTGTTTTCGCTTGGCCTGGTAATCCATGATAGCCTCAATCTCCCTATCATGTGAGGAGGTGATAGTCATAGGCGCTCGACTTGATTGACCCCTACTCGGGTCATCCTTATCTTCATGATGTCTTAAGTATGCTGGCATGGAAGACGGGGTAGATCTTAAGATACGATGGCATGTCAAGCTTGTATGAGATCTTATCTACCTTGGTGACGATCTTAAATGGCCCCCCATACTTGCGAATCAGATTCTGATGCATGCCCCGTAGTGCCTTGAACTGTCTTGGGTTAAACTTTATCATGACCATGTCCCCAACTCTATAGACCGTGGGACGCCGCTTACGGTCCGCAAATTTCTTCATCTTCTTAGCTACCCTATCCAAGTAGGATTTAGTAGTGTCAAGCTGCTCCTCTTATCCTTTGGCCATATGATAAGCCCCCAAACTCTTTACCTTGAACGCGGCTTGTAATGAATGTGGAATTTGTGGCTGTTGGCCTGTGGCTAGCTCAAATGGTGTCCGCCCCGTGGACTCACTCTGCTGCAAGTTATAAGAGAATTGGGCGATGTCTAGGAGCCTTGCCCAATCTTTCTGATGCGCGCTTACATAATGCCTCAAGTAGCATTCTAGTAAGGCATTGACCCGTTCCGTTTTTCCATCCGTCTGTGGGTGGAAACTAGTGAAAAAGTGTAGTTCCTTGCCAAATATGTCGAATAACTCTCTCCAAAATTTTCCAGTAAAACGAGGGTCTCGATCACTGATAATATGCCTTGGTAAGCCTCAATACTTCACCACGTTCTTAAAGAATAGTTTGGCAGCTTCCTTGGCAGTGCAACCTAGTGAAGCGGGCATGAAGTGGCATATTTGGAAAATATATCCACCACCACCATAATAGTACCATAACCGTCGGAGTTCGGTAGGCAAGTGATAAAGTCCATAGTCACTCTCTCCCATGGACGTTCTGCAACTGGTAGTGGATCCAAAAGTCCTCGGGGTTTTTACTGCTCAACCTTGTCCTATTGACAGACAAGAAAAGTCTGCACATAACACTCTATGTCATCTCGCATACATGGCCAATAGTAGACTGACTCAACCAAGGCCCTAGTGCGACGTTGGCCTGGATGACCAGCCTACGTTATGTGATGACTCTCCCGTATGATCCGCTTCTAATGTCTCCAAACTTAGGCACGTAGACCCGCTGACCTGTGGTAAGCAGTAGGCCATCTTCGACCCAAAAATGTCTCGTATTGCCCTGGTTGACTAACTCGATAAGTTGTTTGGCTGTTGGATCATGTTGCATGCCTTCTTTTATAGCCTCACGAATGTCCCATCTTGTTGAAGTGATTACAGCAAGTTCGGCTTAAGGCATCAGCTGCAACGTTACTTTTACCCGACTTATACTCCAGCACATAATCAAATTTGGCCAGGAAATCCTGCCACCTAGCCTGTTTTGGTGTGAGCTTCTTCTGCGTCTAAAAGTAGCTAGTAGCTACATTGTCGGTCTTGACCACGAACCTAAACCCGAGCAAATAATGTCGCCATGTACGAAGGCAATGCACAATGGCAGTCATCTCCTTCTCTTGCATCGTGTAACTCCGCTCCGTTTCATTTAACTTGCGGCTCTCAAATGCTATGGGATGCTTATGGCAAAATCTGAGGCATCTGTATGCACATCAAATGTCTTGGAAAAGTCAGGTAATGCCAAGATTGGCTCCTCTGTTACAGCTGCCTTAAAGCCTTCAAACACCTTTTGATAATGCTCCCTCCAAACCCATGGCTTGTTCTTCTTTAGCAACTCCGTCAATGATGCGGCTTTTGCTGAGTAGCCACTGATGAACCGGCGATAGTAGTTAACAAGGCCAAGAAAGAATCTCAACTCAGTTACCTTTATAGGTGCCTCCCGCTCTTAGATAGCACGTACCTTAGCCTCGTCCATGCATAGCTCGCCATTGCTAATAACATGGCCTAAGAAATGCACATTTGATTGTGCAAACTCGCATTTCTCCCTCTTGATATATTTCTCGTTCTCCCGCAAGACTTGGAAAACCTTCCTTAAGTGCTCCATGTGCTCCTCCAAGGTGTTATTGTAGATGATTATGTCGTCTAGGTAGATTACCACGAACTGATCAAGGTAGGGATGGAAAATCTTGTTCATAAGGGTGCAAAATGTGGCCGGTGCATTGGTTAAGACGAAGAGCATCACCAACCACTCAAAAGCTCCATATCTCGTCACACATGCTGTCTTCGGCTCATCCCCTTCTACAATGCGAACCTGGTGGTAGCCCTTGCGAAGATCTACCTTGGTAAAGTACTTAGCTTGCCCAAGTCTATCGAACAAGTCAGCAATGAGCGAGATCGGGTACTTATTCTTCACTGTGACCTTATTAAGTGCTCGGTAGTCTATGCACAAGCGCAAAGATCCATCCTTCTTCTTTTGGAACAATACTGATGCGCCGAAAGGTGCCTTTGATGGGCGAATGTGACCAGTATCTAGCAACTCTTTCAATTGTTTTCTGAGCTCCTCTAGCTGGGGCAGTGCCATACGATATGGGGCAAATATGGGTGGCTTAGCCCCTAGCTCCAACTCAATCTTATGATCCACCTCTCGCCTAGGAGGCAAGTTCTTAGGCAACTCCTCGGGCATGACATCTTTGTTTTCCTCAAGCAATTTCTCTATGCAAGGCGGCAATATCTCTTGAAAACTCGTGTCTTCCTCCAGACTTGCGATGGTTGCCACGAACGTCGGCTCCCCCTTCTTGACCCCTTGACAACCTACATGGCTGAAAGTTGTGCTTAGATCTGTCCGTGTGGCAAACTCATTGTAGGTACCATGCAAGATCTTTCTCGCTCCATAACCAAGAGACATTGGAGGTAGGGGTCGATCAAAGTATGACAATGTCTAAAGAACTTTTGCCCCAATATGATGTCAAAGGTATCCATAGCGGTTACGGTGAAGTTTGTCATACCTTTCCAAGTTCCCAATTTGAATCCAACTCCATTAGCTACCGCACGAGCATTCTGTACCTCGGCATTCACGCTCTTGATGCAAGAGTTGGTTGGAGCAAGCTTCAATTCTAGTCTCTTTGTGGCAGCCTCAGTCATAAAATTATGAGTTGCTCCAGTATCCACCATTGCACGAGCAGGCTTATTATTGATGGTGAGATCCACGTACTGATTTCCATTCTTGGTAGGTTGGATAGATTGCTTCGTGACAGCACCGCATAATCCGATCATACCCAACTTTGCGGTTCCCAAACTCTCTCCCTACGGCTGCTCCTTCCGTTCACAGACCATAGTGCTGAGGCTCTTTAGGTCGGGACAATTCCTGAAGCTGTGCAGCCCTCCGCATATGTAACATCCCTTCTTCTTGGCCTACGCCTTCTTCTCGGTGTAGCCCTGACGGCCACTCGACTTTCTGTAATCTTGAGTCTTGTAGTATTGTTGTTGTATCTCCTTGCCTTTGCCACAGTCTTCCCACCTTTGACATTGTTAAACTTTGATTCTTTGCCATTGCTTTGTCGTGCTTGTCATGCTTGAAATCCATCAATGATTCAGCCTCCACTATGGCTTGGTCTATATCTATGACTTGCCAGCGTTGCAACTCCTGCTTAGCCCAATTTTGCAACTCATCCATGAAGTGAAACAACAAGTCATCATTGGTCAGGTTGGGGATTTGAAGCATAAGGATAGTGAACTCCTTGACATAGACACGTATGCTCCCTATTTGTTTCAACTCTCTAAGCTTGCACCTTGCCTCGTACAAGACATTGTTTGGAAAGAACTGCCGCTTGAACTCAGCTTTGAACTGATCCCACGTGCTAATAGTACACAGACCTTTATCTACGTCGGTCATCTTCCTTCTCCACCATAGCATGGCAGTCTCTGAGAGGTACAACACTGCAGTGTTGATCATGGCCTCGTCGTCCCTCGCTTTGTTGTGCCTAAAGTAGTTCTCCAAGTGCCAAGGGAAGTTTTTCGCATCTTGTGCATCACAAACACCTTTGAACACCGGGGGTTTGGGAGCCTCGATCTTGGCCTCCCTTGTCATCACAACATTACTGGCTGCCTAGGTCACACCAGCACTAACATGCTCCTTGAGTGACTCTATATATTTGCCTTCACAACATTGATAGTACTCAAAGCCTCCATGAATCTGCACTCTAAGGATTGATGGTTTGCCTTAGTTCCATCTCGATCTGTGAACGTCCCTCCAAGTCATTTCGGATACTTTCAATCTCTTCAAGAGTGTGCCCCTCAAGAACGCTAAGGGTGCCTTCCACCTTTCCCAAGCGTTGGCCATAGATCTCCACGGCGTCCATCCCCGCGTTCATCTTCATCGCCCACTCTTTACCAAGCGAGATGTCATCGGGCTGGACCTCCACTTTATCCTCGCTCGCCCCAATGGCAGATGGTTCTTGGGATGTAAGCCCTTCGTTTGACACAACTTCGGGTGGCACCTCCTGGCTCTTGTTGGTGGCATTCCTCTTTTTGTTACAGCCATTCTTGCCAGCAGCATCTTGGATGACGTTGGGGGTAATTTCTCTGTTGTTCGCCATTCCCTTAATTGCAACCTTTGCTCTGATACCATGTTGTCATGTCCTTAGTCATTAACTAAGTATACATGCGGCACTTGACAATTTGCTCAAGATCTTGCACAACTTGCTCACGACTTGCTATGCCAAGTCAGCCTTACTACACTCAAGATCGCGAAGAGAATGGTAGAAAGAACACAAGAGAATTGTTAAAGGAAACTTTGTATTAGAGAGAACTTGAATTGTTTTCTTGGTGAATTACAAATGAATGACCTCCTTTCTATACAAGTCTCTTAGGGGCTAGAGTGTAAATATTAATTGTTACACAAGTCCTTAATACAAGATAAGGACTTTTTCTAGAATTCTTACAAGCCTACAAGGACTTCTCTAGCAAATCATAGGGATCTCGGGTCTTCAAAGGAAATGTCCATACTTTTCTAGAATCTTTTCACAAATACTAGCCTTTCTCCTATGTAAACTTCTACATGACTTTAATATATGCTAAATGACACCTATGTGACATGATGACATAACGGGTCATCACATATGTGACCCTTCTAAAGGGGTTTGACTCTTTCACAGACTAAGATTGGTAATACTACTTTTTACCAGCTCATAATTCTAATAACAATAGTAGCTTATTTGAACCAAAAGACCAAATGAAAGATGAAGAAATGCATGACATTATCCAATAGAGAGTGTCTAAACCAACTTAACTCCGCTTCGCAATTCTTAAAAGTTGAAAAATTATTGTAAAAATAAAGTTACAATTGGAAATACAGAATCTATATATTTTAATCAATCTTATTTTGTGAAAAGTTTCACGAACATGTCCCTCCAACTTACATTTGTAAGATTTATTTGGAAGAGATCATTTTGTAACTCACTACTGACCGCCTGATTTCATTCATCACACTAGCGTAGCCTTGCTAACAACTGATTTGGGAAAGGGTGAGGAACAAATTTTTGCTTTAATAAATGTATTTTCTCTGAATCACCTTGTTTAAATATTATGTAGGTAGATATTTTATTAATTAATAGTACTTCATCTTATTTTAAGGCAGCCTTTGTCATACCAGATATGACTCTTTTTTCTTTGCTTTATCTGATTGGTAATTTAAGAAGATTAATTTGAATTCCGCTACATAGGACCCACTAAAGGAGTAGCACCTCACTACAAGATTTTCCTCCTCTAGAAAAGAACAACCGAAGTATCAAATCAAACTACTCGAAAAAGAACATAGATTTTGAATTTTCAATTAAATATGATAGATTGCGCCAGAGATACAAAAGTTAAAAATCAAACTGGGGGTTGACTTGGTTCCTGTCCAAGACTATCAATAACCTCTCCAGCAGATTGACTGATACCCATAACAATACTATCACTATGTGAAATTTGAACATCTTGAACCCCTACCGAAACAAATTCCTGCTCACAATTCTTAGCAAAACTATCAACAAAGTCAACAGATTTTCTGGCTAATTCAAATTTCTTGTCCTGAACATATGATAAAGCAGTGGTGAATGATCCATGAATACCACCATACCATTTACTACATACACTAAAAGCTGTTGAAGCAGCTGGGGTTAAGCTTCCTTTGTTAATCTTTTGAGTTATGTAATCTTCAGTGACTGATGCATGGTCTATTCCTGATTGAATAAGGGAACATGCTTTCTTAAACAGATCTGAGTCTCCTTTGCTTTGACAAGCCAAAAGCAAGAGGAATGACAAGAAAAGAGTCACAACAACTGAAATATTTCTTAGATAAGCCATTTTTCTTTTCTTTTGATTTGAACATGTGATGCTGAAAGATATTATATAGGGACTTATTAGAAGAGGTTTCAATGGCCTGCCATCATATGAAATCCAGCAAAATCTGATTACCAAAATCTCACCATAATTTCTTAAGGATATTTATTTAATGAGGTTTGTCGCTTACCTTTTACTTTCAATTGTCAAACAAAGAGTAACCAAATGATCATTACATATTCAAAATAGTCTGGTAAGGGAATTCTAGTAATATTTTATTCTACTAGCATTTTTTACTTCTTTTAATTATAATTATCATAATGCATGGAGGAAATACTTTTGCAGTTTGTTGGAGTTTTATCCTCAAATTGGGAGTAAAGTTGTATACTTCTTTTGAAGTTAAAGAAATATCCAAATTCGTATCAAGCTTGTGCATTTCAAGCTCTACCTAGAGTTAATGAAAACTCTGGAAAGTATATGCACACACCATCCCTAGAGAGATATTCTTGTATATAATTCGTGCCTCTGTTATGATATATCTGCATGTATTTTCTATTGGTGTATGATTGGGCATGAAAACAAAATTGCCAGTTGGAACCCATCTACCAGTTGCTGGTAGAGGCGGATGTAGCATAAAAGCGACAGAATCCATTTTAACTCATAACTTTTAGTACGAAGCATTATTTTTATGTGTAAAAATTCACAAAAATTAAAATAAATAGTAAATATGATATCGTAGATTTTTTTAAAAATTTAAAAAAAAGAATTATCCGCTTTCAAAAATTAGCCCCTAACGAATACAATTAGTTTCGGTTGCGGCCAATTTTACATTTTACTCTTAAAAATATAATGGGTTCAATACTAAGAACCTTAAAGTTGAATACATAGGATTGACATGCCGATCTATTCTGGTACATCCAAGCAATTATTGGGCTTCAATATACTTGGCCCCAATTAGGTGGCAAACAGGCGGGTCGGGTCGAATATGGACGGGTCAAAACGGATAATGCAAAACGGATATTATCCGACCCATATTTAATACGGATAAAAAACGGATTAACCGGCGGATAACATAGTTATCCATATTATCCACGGCTTCTTGAATATGATCACTTTTGGGAGAATTTCAAGTCCCCAAACTTGAGGAACCCCCAATTTGAGGCTTTACAAATGTAAAAATTAGAACCATTAGTTATTCATTGATTATCCATTGTGGTTATTATTTTTATTAAGTGGATAATATGATTCTTATCAATATTTGACCTGTTTTTAAAAAAGTTCATTATCCAACTCATTTTCTAATGGATAATATGGATGGATAAATATTTTTTTTTTAAATTATTTTACCACCACTAGTCCCAATGATGATCCTAAACCAAATCGCGATAACGTTTTAATATAAACCGATTAGAAAATACATATATATAAGGGATAAATGCACCTTTGATCTCTGATTATTGGTAAATTCTGATTTTGATCCTTGTGATATTTGATTTAGCATATTTAACTTTCAATTAATTAAGATCTGCATTTTTATTCCCTTTGCGCAGGGAATATGTTACATTTAGATCAACATAACTTAGATCACGTTATATATAGTTTTTGTGTGAATGTTTAATACGAAGATCTAACTAAGAGAACAAAAGGACGGATGATGTTAGCATTGAACTGATTTGGGATACTTTACATTGTATCCAAGGGACGGAGCCTGTTTTTTACGTGTTCGATCGAACTCAGTAGTTTTTGTTCAAATTTTATATTTATCTTAAAAATTTAAAACCCAATAACTAATAATGATTAGAATCGTGAACCCATAAACTTCAAATCATGACTCTACCTTTGTTATATTCTTAAGTCTATGAGGCTTAAAAATAAAGTAAAAATCTATCTTGATTCATTTGATCTTTTCAATTTGGTTTTATAATATTTTTGCATCATTATCCATGTAAGGTTTAGCTCTGTAAATTCCACCTTATATATTTATGTACATAGGATGATCACTGAAATTTTAAAGGAGTTCTTTTGTCTTAAAATTTGAATAATATACATTACTGAAAGTAGTTCTTTTGATCTAATCGAAAGAAGACACTTGATTTTTAATTTGACCAATTGAGATATCAAGAAACAATATTGTGATTTCTCCAGTCTAAAGTTAATAATATTAGGTTGAATATCCCACCTCACGAGAGAATCTCATTCTCTTTAAAATATTAATCTAATAATTCAGTGGTCAAGTGCCTCTGACGTATTTCGAAATTCTTTGTTCTTCTCTTTTTGTTCCTATAAAGAACACAAGTTTAGCACTAGTCCAACTTTTTAGGAGGCTTAACATCAACCAGAATCGCGTCTGCACCCATTACGGCCAGTGACACCTTTTTGTTTGCTTCTGCAAAAACAGGATCGTGAATTCGCACAGACTCTAACGCTCTTCCACAATTGGCTGCTTTGTCAAGATTCACTTTAAGATCATAATCTGTTGTATCATAAGCACAGCCTTGTTGATCTCTTATATTCTTGACACTTCTTTCCAATCCGCTAGCCAACTCACTCCAATGGTTTTTGCAATAATTGTAAGCCTCAATAGCTTGTGGACTGAGTTTAGTTCCTTTGGGTTTGGAAAAATATGCATGAGTAATTTTTGCTTGGTCTGCTCCTGACTGAATAATGGCAAGTGCAAAGTCTAAGGGTTTTGATGTTGTAGCTGCCATAACCTTTGGATTGCTCTTGAGATAATTCATGCAAAAAGGTTAATCGCTGGCCCGTGAGCAAGCTTTGTTAAGCAGTGCGGTGGCATTATTATTGTTGTTGGGTTTTGAAATTCGAGCAGCATTTGAATGACATGGAGAAAACAAGAGGAAACAGAAGAGCAAGGGAAATTGAAATGTGAATTTGTCCATTTTCACAAACAGAGGAAAATTAATTGATTTTGCCAATGCCCTTTTCTTTTAGTTTTATAGACGGCTAACGCAACAACTAACAAAAAGTGTGTAACTTGTTATCAATTGTTACTAAACAGATGCTCTAACCAACTGACCTACGAGTATTGGCGAAGTCACATGGTCATAAGGGTGGTCAATTGACCACCCTTCGTCGAAAAATTATATTGTATATATAGATAAAATATTACATTTTAGAGGTATATAACACATATTGAATACCCCTTGTCGGGAATTTTTTTTCACTTCTCTCAAATTTGAACACCCTTGAGGAAATTCCTAGCTTCGCCACTACCTACGAGAGCTTGTTGTTCTTTTGTTTCAATTCAAAACAATTGATCTCTTGCTTTAATACTATAGATGGATTTGATAAAAGTCAAATATGACTACGAATGACAATTTTCAAAAAATATAACTACGTATGATAAATATAATGTATATATTTGTTGCGTCGCGTAATTGTTCTTTCAATTTAGGCCTTCTCTGTAGTTCACCTAATTAATTACTAGGTCTTATTTCCCCACGTGTTTGATTCTGTTCTTTTTTTTTTCTGTTTCTTTTTTTGTGAAATAACTATCATATGATGAAAAAGGAGAGCAAAACCTGCCTAAAAGATTAGCTTCTGTAGAAATTAATTACTCTAAGAAATTCAATTGTTCTTTTTTGCTCTTGGTAGACAACTTATATATACAGATTCACTATATTGAAGTCCGTTGATCTTGTAAATATGTATCTTTTATTCCACTAACTTCTAGTTAAGTTTGGTTAAATCATATTACAGCTCTCTTTGAACCAAAAACAGAAAAACATTTTAAACCTCTTTACTTATAAATATTTTAGCAGCTCTTCCAGTTAATAGTTTCTGCTACTGTTAAAAGTATTACTGTTAAAAAATTGCTGTATGAAAGAAAAAGATTGAAATGTAAAATAGGATGATAATTCTTACTATGTTTTATTGATTTCAATTATCTAACTTTTATAATTCTAATAACTTTCTGAAAGATTTTAAAACTGATTATATTTTTTAGCTTTGTTCAAATTTTAGAAAACCCGCCCATATAATGGTTTTTGTTATGTGTAAGCTAAGAATATACTGTGGGAGATGTAATATAGCCTTAATTTAAATAATGTTCCTAAAGAGGCAAGTTGGTGGATACATTTAGAGGCTCTAATCTATGGTATGGATTTATTTGCTGAATTGGAATAATACTAATTGAATAAATACAATGCATCCTAGCTATATCCCAATTTGATTACCTAGCTCCAGCTGATCTTGTCAAATTCGTGTGGTGTCTGATTATATCTTGTAACATTCATGTGTTATGTATGAATTCATTCTTCTATTTTGTAAAGAATTAGGCTGGCTTATTCTTTGATGGTAAGAATTATCCTGCTTGTGCTTCATAGTCGAATAATATTTTAGGAGTATATGTTTTCAGAAGCATGATTCCTGTTTCTCATATACGTGACAGAAAAAGGAGTGCTAGGCTTGTGAGATACAATTGGAAGTTCATATCTGAATTCAATTGCAACATTTCATGCATAACCAATCTCTATTTTATTTATGCTGAAATCCTATAGTACAACTTTATAAGATAAAATATATCTGCTCTGCAATCCGTTCATAGTAGATGCTAACCTAAGTCACTTTTATTTTTTAGGACTTGGGATCTCCAAGTGGGCCCTCTAGGCCACCCATCGACCTTGGCTTTTTAGAGAATCATGCTCCTGTGTCGTAGGACTTTTCGTTCGGCAGTCCATTGGATTGATTTGTTTCTCCTTTCAGTTTCGAGTATCTTCTTGAATAATTATAGCGGCCCATAGGCGCGAGATGTACCTTGTGGGGGAGGGGGGGTGTCATGTCGATCTTCCGTTTGGCCGATTGGACAGCGTCATCTTCGTTTAGTTGGTAAGCCAACAGCCCAGTGAACCGGGCCGGGCACTCGAAGAAAGGGGGCACACTGAGCAAGTACGAGAAACTGGCCCCGCTCCGCTTTCTTAAAAGCAAGGACCACTACGCTCTCAACTGGATCAATCACTATGGTATCCCGGAGTGGGTAGGAGCGGGTTGAGTCCGTATCGCCGCGAAGCAACAACTGCGTCAGGCTTTCCCAGACTCATCTCGCCGAAGAAATTCTATTATCTGTCCTACCTCCTATGAGCCCTAAGCAGACCAAGCTTCCTTAGCGTTGTTGCACCCATGAAGTATGGGAAGTGCCAAACATTGGGAACTACATGGGGAGGAGTTAGGAACAGGAACAAGGAGAAGCGAGAACCACTTAGATGGAGGAATCGATTGTATTTCGTCCGCGGGTTGCTTAGGTCCATGTAGTCCAAATCTCCGCTTAGGAAAGAAGTCCAAGTTTACTTTTTGCGAAAGGGAAAATGGCTTTCTGTTAGAGAGTGATCAAGAGAAATTTTCAGTTGGAATGGCGCCTTCCTTTACCATCTGGCGGCGGCGGTCCCCTGGACATAGTCCTTTCAAGTAGTGGCCATTTGGTCTATGGTCCATTGGATGGTCGGTGCAACGCCAGAAATTGGAACATATTGATTCCGCTTTTCCCGTCCTTCGCTTCAGGGCATGCCCCTCGGTGTGGTCAGTACTCCATACTGTCGGACAGCGAACCTAACACTTATTCACTAATTATGACGGTTCATCAAGGCCTCTTTCCTCCTCCCTTTTCTGCTCACTCGTAGGGGTCGGGACCCCCACAAAGGGGAAGGGAGTCGACTGAACATCTCAGCCATTGTCGGAAATTTCGCCTGCATTCGATCCCCAATTCTTGTTCACCCCGGATGATCGTGTTGGGTGAATTGTGGCCTCGTACGATCGTGTCGGGTGAGCAACAGCCGCTTCGTTACAGTACTTACTTATGGGTTAACAGGTCACACTTTTGCCAAGTATCCTACAAAGAGACTCCCGAGAGCCAGAAGTATTAAAGGGATGGCAATAGGAATGGACACATCATGACATCGTAAGATGTCTCGCCCGAATGAATTAGTTGGTACTAGAAATTTTAGAAAAAGTGAACAAATAGGTAGTCTTTTCGAAAATGTTAAACAAAAGTTTTTCCTTCGCGATGTAATTTCCTGGTTCTATTACATTGTTCGATGTAATTGAGTCTTAAAGGGTAATTGCATTCCGAATCCTGGACCTGGTTCACGCTTGAAAGCAGCAATTCTTCTTCCAATTTCGTACATCAAAAGCATATTCCTATTCTAGAAATCATGCAAACTATTAATCGAAGTACTTAGCACTCACCGCGGAAATTGGCAGAAATTTAGTGGCGTCGCATCTATCCCAATGAATTTTTATCTTTTCCTTAGCCCTCTTCCTCGCTGCTCGGAAACACCTAGTGCTGACCACTGGGAGTCTACTAGACGCGGTTCAACTAGCTGAGACTCTTAGAGCAGTTGGAGTAAGAAGTCCCCAAGTGAGCGTCTTATGGGGGATCGTCAAGCACATATGGCAAGGATCAAGGGAGATCTCGTTGTTGCATAGCTCAGGTCAGAGCAAAGTGTCATCGCATGTTCAACCAGTAGTCTCACGATCTTGCACTCATACCTAACATTGTCATTGTATACTCCCCCGAGTCGAAAGGCGACGGGGGAAGGTGGGGGACACTGGGCGAGACCTATCAGCAGCGAATTCCCCATACAAATAGAGGCACCTATCAAAGAGATACTTCGAAGGCTTCGGGATCGAGGTCTCATTAGCCGAAGAAGACCCTAGCCAATCCATGTGGCCTGCTAGACGAACGTCAGTGACGGAGACCTCGTAAATTGGTCTGCGGGCATCGCGATAAGTCCTCTGTCCTACTACAGGTGCTGCGACAATCTTTACCAAGTCCTAACAATTGTTGACCACCAGATCTGCAGACTAGCGGGATATTGGCTACAAGAGACAGTCCTTGTTATCACCTCCGCCTCCTGACACTGCTGACTCCTAAAGGGACCTTTTTCCTTTATTCGCTACAAGGCTGGTCCAAACTTCTAGATCGTTGCACTCACCCTTCATTTCTATTAATCATTCATGACCCTGAATGGAAGATAAAAGACTTTACTAAGCAAGCTGTCTGTCAGTCCACATTGGTTAATTGTGTCAACAGAGGCAAGGAGTATCGCTGGACTATCCCACTAGCGATCCTACTTCAACGACCTTCTCGTAATATGTAAAAAAAAGTATCCCGATCCTGTAGGAGTGAGACCTGGAGCAACTCGTCTTGATCTTTATTATATTAGGATGCTAGGAAAGGGAAAGAAAATGATAAGCAAGAAAAGAAAAGAAGAATGTTAAAGAAGTCCCTATAAGTACTTCAACAAAATCACCCAACTATTGTTTTTTCAATCGGAAAATCAATGACACACATTTGACATGTTATATCATATTAAAATCCTCTTCTTTTTTTTGTAATAATAAAACTCATTTAACCCAACTCACGACCCTTATATCCATTTAACTCATCCAATAAAAAAAATGAGTCTACTTTAATTACATACGTGAATATGCACATAATCCATATAAGATTTTTTTTATACAATTTATTTTACTTAATTATATCTTTTTATTGGACAAATCGAAGGTTGTCTTTTTATTGGACAAAATTCATCTAGGGTCATCTTGGATTACATTAACGAAATTGAAAAACATAATGAAAATCAGGGTCTTCTCTGAATTGCAGTATTAGAAACAGAACAAAAAAGAAAAGCAGTAGCAGCATTTGTCATCTGACCTTGTACAAGTAATGAGTAAATTTTATGGGTGGTTATTCAATTTTGTGTTTATTATCCAAAAGTTTTTTTTTTTTTGTTACGTAAAAGTTATTTAACTTTGTGTTCATTATCCAAAAGTCAATTTTCTTTCTTTTACTACACAAAAATTATTTTACTATACTCCAGTTATCACAATAATCACTTTGACCAGATTTTATAAATATTTTACCTGAAGAGTCTATTATGCCCTTGACATTATAAATCCTTTTATTTATGTAATACCTTCTATATTATATGCCATATAATATCCGTTTACCCAGATATTTTACATATAATTAAAATAACTTAATATTATTTTATGTATTATTTTAATATTATATTTGTACATTTAATTTTTTTAATAGTAATTTTTAAGATATATAAGTAGCATTATTAAATTTGTCAGTAACATTACCGTGAACAAGTCTCAAGTCCACATTCTTAATCATGCTTAATGAAATATGTTTAATGAAAATTAAAAAAAAATAAAGCTCATTGACTTATTAGCCAAGCCATACCCATTAATTTAATAAATAAAATACCCATATTTAGCAAAATGACACATCAGATTAAACTTTCAAATAAATAATATTAACAGATAAAGCTTTAAAAAACTTAATATTAAACACAAATATCTTTGAAACTTCTTTTAAGCTTTTTATTGACTATAAAAAAAACTATCATTTGTTAAGCAAATATATTTTTATTATTTTAAATAAATATTAAAAAATAAATAGTTTTTTATTATTTTTATATTTAAAACATGTTCATGTTTGAATATGAATAAACAAATTCAGTGCCATGGAAAAATTAAATGTATGGATATATTATAAAAATAATAAATAAAATAATTTAAGATTAATTTAGTTATAAGTAAAATACCTAGGTAAAAATATATTATACAGTATATAATATAAAAGGTATTATACATAAATAAAAATATTTATAATGTCAAGGATATAATAGACTTTTTAAGTAAAAGTATTATAAAATATGGCCAAGGTGACTTTTGTGATGAACAGAGCAAGGTAACATAATTTTTGTGTAACAAAAGAAAGAAAAGTGACTTTTGGGTAATGAACATAAAGTTAAATAATTTTTACGTAACAAAAAAAAAATTTACATAATAAATATAATGTTTAATGATCACCTATAAAATTTAATCAACAAGTAACTCAATATGCACCTTAACATTTAACAAATCAACAACAGTAATAGTAGCACATTTACATAAAGAGACATTAATGTTTACACCATACTGAGAACAACATGAATTACAAAGATTTCAAATCTACTTTAATTCGGACCGCCAATAAGGACAGGATCTATTTTTCAGAAGAAAACATTATAGACTAGATGTCTACTTAGAGTAGAGTTTTTTATATTTTATGTTATCTCCCCTTTGTAATTATTATATAAACACATCTAGTGGAATGAAATTATTGTTCTATCAAAAATAATTATTCTACATAGTATCATTATGAGCCTTGATCCTAGGGCTTACATACCCCTAAACCTAGCGCCGCCGCCGCTGTCTTCTTCTCCTTTTCAATGGCTGACGCCGCCGTTCCCCCCCAATTCCTCCCCAACCCTCATGACCCTAAAACACCACTCATCTATGTCACGATCCCGGATGCAAAACTCCATGGATCCAACTACATGGGGTGGAAGAAGCACGTAGATACCCTTCTTCATGGTTTTGGTCTCATTGGTTGGATTGACGGGACGAAACCGGCGCCGGCCACTACTCTAACCACGGCTGCCACCACTGTTGCCGGTTCCGGGTCCTCCACCCCCAATCCGGCTTTTCTCTCCTGGTACCGCCAAGACAAGTTGTTACTATCTTCTATTCTTGAAAGCCTTGCGGAAGAAGTCACCTCCTTGGTGAATCCGCCGACTACCTCGAAGGCGGCATACGACATCTTGGAGACCACGTATGCCGCTCCTTCTCGAAGTCACATCAAAGAGATTCGTGCTCTCTCAAAAATACTGTTCAAGGCACATCCTCAATCACACAATATTTTCATGCAATTCGTACAATCAAGGATGAATTATCGTTATTGGGAAAGCCTCTTAATTTGGAAGATTTACTTGATAAAATCTTGGATGGTTTGGATCCTATTTACAAACATGTTGTGGATTCTGTAACTGCCCGAGATACACCCATTACTGTTGATGCTTTGCAAGAAAAGTTGTTACATGAAGAGTTGAAACTTAAGCCATTGGGGTCCTTGACGTTTTCGTCTCACCCTGTCTCGGCATTAGTGGCGGCTGCTCCGGCACTTCCCTCGGCCATACCTGCCCAGTCAGCCCCGCCAGTTGCTGCCTCCTCCTCGGGCTCTCTCAGGCACCGGAAGCCGTACCGTGGCTGCTGCCAGGCTTGCGGCATCCAAGGACACCCGCTGCGGGATTGTCCTACTCATGGATGGATGCTCCAGCACCTCCCACCTCAACCTCCTGCCCCTCGCCCGATGCCTCCAGCACCTCCTGCAGCGCCTCCTGCCGCCTCCCCGCCAGCCTGCACCACGTCCATGGCAACCTCCGCCTTGGCAGTCGTTCCCACAGCCAGCTGCCCACTATACTGCTTCCATGCCTGCTGGTTATGCTCCATATTCTGGTTATTCTTCAGCTGCCTATGGGTCCTCCTATATGCCTCCACCTGAGGCCGGTTTTCTGGCTTTTCATGCACAAGGTCCGACATATGGCAGTTCTGTTCCCGCACCGGGTCCTTCATGGCTTCTTGACAGTGGCGCTACTCACCATATCTCCGCCGACCTAGCAAACCTTTCCCTCCACCAACCTTTTCCGCACACTGACTCTGTCTACATTGGAGATGGGAGCGCGCTTCCTATCACTCATACTGGTTCGACCACTCTCCCTACCTCACATCGTTCTCTTCATTCATGGTATATATGGGAACATGACTTTAAGCATAAAACGGTAGAGCCAATTGAAATCAAGCACATCTCCAAAAGATTTGAAGCCTCACTTACAAATGTCATCTTTTGCAATCCTAAGCATCAAGCTTTTCGAGCCGTGAACCGATCACTCCTTCTTGAGGCCTTTTCCGTGCCTGAATATTGTGGTCTGGTTCAATATTCTTAAGCTTATTCAAGAATTCTACTTGGGGTAGATGAGTGACCTTCAAAATTTCCAAATTCATAAAGCTATGAACTTTGTCGTAAGGCTCCTAACAGAGTCCACTATTTTGGAAATCCACATGTCCTTGTTTTCCAAAATGGCAGTTATCTCAATTTTACCATATTGTTCTGTGTCTCTCCAATTTAGCTTATCCTCCAAGGAAAAAGGGACATTCATCAGGTAGATAATTTTCGACATAATATCACGAGCATCGTCCGAGAAGATTTCATCGTATGGAATCCAAAATGTGAGCTCGATCGGTTTTGTGATCAAGTATGTGATTACGAGAACTAGTAGAAAGTGATGACGAAGGACATAACATTACAACAACCGAAACTTTAAGAGCCAAACCAACCTTGTCAAGAAGCATACACTTCTTTCGTTGTCTAAGCATGTAAGTAGTGGATTTTGATCCTGTCATGCACACATAAGAATTTTTTGCAAAATTAGTGTTCTTGTTCCTGCAATCGCAACCCACATATTTCTTTGAGTGAGTGGTTTTGGAAAGGAATTTGTTGTTTCTTGAGGGATTGATTTTGAAGTAGAAGATGTATAGTGGTTGATTAATGTATTTGTATGCACTTTTGTAGTAAAACCATAATCCTAAGGATTTTGAGTCCGAGAAGAACTAGGAAAATTATGAAAGCGATGTGCCCTACATTGCTTACATACCAAAAAGGCACTAGCTCTATATTGTAAAACCATAGTCCTATGAGAATTATGATTTTGAGTCCGAGAAGAAATAGGAAAGCGTGGGCCCTACGATTTCGTACGTGACAAAATTGCAATTCTCATTTAATTTTGAGTCCGAGAAGAACTAGGAAAATAATGGATGCTTGGGCTCCACGTAGTTATTAATTTCCAAGAGGACAGGACACTGACGCATTTAAATAAATAGAATCCTCACTTTTTTTTAGCCAATACAACACGTGTATATAGGTTGGGTTGATTCGGATAATCAAATCAATTATGTCGGATTATTAAATTTAAAGACCAAAGCAAACCAATAAAAGTAGGACTTTTTAATCTCATTTTTACTGGAATTTTTCGGGGGTTTTTTTTTAAGTCTTCATAGCATAAAACATATAATTTTTGCTCCATATATTTCTTTAATCCTAGTAAGACAAAACTATATAAGGTATATTTCAAAAAAAAAAACATAAAATATGAGATCAGCCATGGCATTGTACGAAAATATTCAACAGTAAAGATAATAAAATCGCATGATAAATATAATTAATAAGTCATAATGAAAATGAACATAATCTAAAATTACTAAGTTGTTAAAATAAGTATGAATAATAAGTATATTATTTACAAGACTAAACACTAAAAAGAATAAGTTATACATTTTATGTAAACCATGAAAAATAAAAAAAAATAGATATCCAACACTATTCTCATTCCAGTACAATTAAATTGAATGTTCTTTTAGTATTAATTTTGATTTGATTTTGGTTTGGGATTTCTTTGAGTTACTAATATTTATGGACTATAAAACTTATTGGAGCATTCAAAAATTATAAGTCCAAACTTGAAATAATACGTTAAAAGATAAAACTATGAAAAAATTTAAGAAATATTTATAAATTACGCTGCGATAAATATTTTTATGTATTAAATATATTAAAAACTTCTATACATGTAATGTCGGGTTGGTTTGGTTTCGGTTTGACTTTTTTTAGCTAAAACCAAATAAATCAATTATGATCGGATTTTTTTTCCCACCACCAAACCAAATCAAACCGAATCATAGTCGATTTTTTCTCGATTTGACTCGGATTATTAGTTTTGTGTTATTTGTCGGTTTCCTTTGTACACTCCTACTTCATATCGTGGAATTAAACATCAAGAATATCTCAATCTTAGTATAAACTTGGTATGATATTGTGTACAGTAATGTTCTATATACGGTCTTGACTTTTATCCTACATGTGCACTGTATATGCACACGTACTTGGGGATCGTGGAAGATAGTTCAAGATGCAAGTGAATATTACATTTTATTGCACCAATTATTCAGTAATTAATTTACTTTTTTCCTTTATGGAAAATTAGATCTATTGCATACAACGTATATGAATTAAGTTTTTCTGATGGTTTAAGTTGTTATGTATAAAAGAATACGAAAAAAAGAAGTTAACAAAAAGAGAAAACAAATGATTTTTAAAAAAAATTGCTAGTATGACACAGAGGAAGCTGGGAAGAAGCAAATAAAATATTCGAGTAATAATTCATTTTCAAGGATGAAAAATATTAAGTGGGACCAAGAAGAATTACCTACTTCTTGATAAGCCAATCTGAGATCATAAGATCACTCACAACAGTATATCCTGTCAAACTAAGATACTTAATAAATTTGTTACCACTTGAAATGTCAGCATCAGAAATTCCAGAAAGAAGCAGCCAACCTTGACAATACTCAGCATTATTGGCAGCTATTGAAAATTCAAAACTTGCTACATCATATAACTTATGTTTTTCAACATTAACCAAAGCACTCTTGTATAAACCTATTATTTGACCATACAAGTTGAGACATTGACCAAGAGCTGACTTTGATTCGACTCCTGTAATATTTCCTTTAAGCTTTTCTCCAATGTATATTTGTATTCTTGTAGCGTTTATTAGTCCTGTCTCGATGATTGATAGTGTTAGCTGCAGCAGATCTTCTGCTGATATGATCAAAGGACTTGATTTCAAAACATCTAAACAGAACGAAGAATTCCAGTCTGTTGAACCCCAAGCACAAGCCTTGTCGAGCAATTTTGGAGAATCTGACTCTGATGTAGCACAGAAAAATGCCAAAAGAAATATTGCAAGAATCGAAACATTGATCGATGAAAACATTCTTGCTATGAAGGTAGATTGCAAATATTTAGAGGGGAAAAAAACAAATTTTCGACGAGGAAGTGGAAGGTTATGAAGTTGCAACACAAGGTAATGAATTGTATCGAGGTTGTCTCAATGATTAAATAATTGTTTGGTATAGCTCATTTATTATAAGTAATAGATAAGTTCACAATTTAATTGTGCCTAATTGCAAATAAGGTAAAGAATTTATTTGTATGGATTCAACCATAGAAAGAACACTGTATTTGGATGGATCAATGGATTTGGATCATTTACATTCCTGCTAATGAATTATGTAACAAAAGATACACTCCCTTTCTGTTTCCCAAATATTGTAATAATGGGTTTCAAAATTAAGAGGTAATATAACTGCACATTGTTTATCCAGACTTCAAATGTCCAATCAATTTCCTTTTATTTCCACAATTGTGTCGTTAGTGAATTGTGATATGAAGTTGAAGAGATGGCAGAAGATTTAAGAGAAGAAGCTAACTGATACCCCAAAAAAGGTGAGAACAAGGAGTAAAATGAGTAAGAACCATCTCTGTTTAAATTAAAATAGGCACCAGGTCTACACAAAACAAGCCAGTTCACAGTCCCCCAATTGAACAGAATAAGCAGCAGCAAGCCAAAACAGGGAATTTCCTTGTCATTCAAAAAATCACACACACGCCTATTCACTAATTTTCCCAAAAGAATATCTATACCAGTCTAGTATCCAGTGGTGAATGAGAATGTGAAAAGGACATAATGTATTACAGAGTTAACCTACAGGAGTAAGTTACAACTGCAGCCCAATGATATATCCATTGTCGTCAACTGTACAACATTAAATCATTGATAGGGCTCCCTCGCAGCAGTGTGGCTCCTGCTCTCTGGGACGTTGGTTTTCGTGCCAAGGACCTCTGATGCGATTTCCCAGCTCCCACTTCTCCTTCCCCAGCTCAAGTGACATGTGTCTGATTGCACGTTGGGAGCTCGCCTATCTGACCCATGAACTGAATCAGCTTCAGATGAATTATGATAGGGCACATCACTCCCTCGGCTACGTATATCTGCTTCAATATCCTCAATATTATGACGCTGTGAGATCTTTAGAAGGTCTCCACCAATATCGAGATCATCTTCTACCTTCACTCGTTGATCCTCACCCATTTCAACTTCAGCTTCTCTGGTAGTAGGCAAAGGCGCTCGTGGTTCTTCCTCTTGTACATAAGCTCGGAAGTTGTTCCGTGACGGTTTTACTTTTGTGCAAAATACTTCCATGAAGTTGTTCAAACAACCAAGGTCATAGACATTGATCCTGTTTTCGGCTCTATATCGGAAATTCTCATAGGTCGTCTGAGAAAATACAAGTTTAAACACTAGTGAAAATGCAAAGACTGCTGCATATCTAGAACAGCGTAAGAAGAAAATTTCTTGTTGACACGATAGTAAAGCGGATCTCCCAGACAGACACCTTGTCAAAAAGCTATTTACTTTAACTAACTACATAGACAATACTTGACTAATGCATGAATATCCAACCAATATGGGTTAGCTGTTTTGAATGAATAGAAGGAAAGAAAAGCAAGTGCATTTTATAATATAACTATATTGCTTACTGTTTCTCTCTTTTCCTTTCTATCCTAAATCAAACCAGCCCAAAACCTTCACAAGAACTAACTGAAACTATTAAACACAAATGCGCAAAGGAACAACTTGAAATGAAAAGGAAGACATAAAACACCAACCTGACCCTACCCTCATGCAACAGTACATTAGAATGCAAAAGCAATTAAGGGAACAGAGAAAGTAGTATATTAGGCTCCTCATTTTTTACTTGCTTGACAAGGTCAGTAAAAAGGAATCAAAAGCTTCCAATCATACTCTGCTCAGAAAACAAAGCAGCATAGTCATGGGCCCAACAAAGGTATAAAAGCAGCACGAACGCAAAATCACAAGAAGCATGGCCTATGGAATGCACCACATATGACAGGTTCATGCCCTATCTTGAAGCACAATTAGCATCAAATTTCTCTTAACCTCTAAGAAAATTGAACTTTAGAATCAAACGTCCTATCATGAATACAAGATAAAGCAACTGACCTGATTGGTACTTATTAGATACAAGTGAAAGCCGGTGAGTCCACCAACAAACCACAGGGAAATAAAACAATAAGCCATTAGAATGACAGATGCTGGCGACTCTTTCATTGCCTTCCAGACTGTGCCTTGATCATTATCCATTAGCACCTTGATGTACAGAGCACATATTGCAAACACATAGATGCACAGCAGCATCGCAGAAGAGACAAAGCAGAAGAAAAAACGGTAGTTGCGCTGCACGATAAAATGAGAGCTGTCAAGAGTAACCCAATAGATCTAAAAATTAAGGAAATTTCATAGAACCAATTTAGATAGTACAATACGCTACCAATCCAATGCACTGGCCCACCCATGGGCAGTGGTGATCAAATCGCTCCACACAATTGTTACAGATGGAACAGTGCGAACAACGTGGAGGGCGATATAACATGCAGGTATCACAGTATTTCACTCTCACTGGCATCCCATTAACAGTTACTTCTTTTGTTCGGGGAAATTGAAGGCTAGGCGTTTGTCTTCCACCAATCTCTACTGATGCAGAAGTGTCATAACGGAATTCTTCCTCTGGCGGATGAGAATTACGTGGAACAATACCTGGATCTCTAGCTGATGTAAGAAGCAGCAACACCAATACCTGCCAAAACCAATTCACGGATCCTCTAAGCCACAGCTTGTGAGTTGACCCATTTCTCCTCTACACTATTTCAGACGAGCAAAAAGTACCCATATAGAGAGGTGATAACAGTACATAGTTCGACACAGAAAGAAGCAAATAGAACAAATTATCAGGCAACTATTTTCAGAAGTACTACCTTCAGCTAAATCTTTCCAAAAAAATAAAGATAAAACAAGTAACTTCAATCAAATTCTAAAAGTTTCACTAACAAAAGCTGAGAGCTGACAAAACATATCCATATGTGCGACATTTTTGCATGTTCAGTAGTGTCTAACTAGTAAAATAGTGCAACTACCAACAGTCCCAAACTAAGATGAAAATTAAGATTATCCAATTATTTGTCATCTATAATATCAGATATTAAAAGCATTCGTTATTTGCCTCCTTCGGTAATCAAGTCTGAAGAACATGACTAAACAGAAAAAGACTGGAAAGTGGAAACTATGTATCCAAATGAGCAGGGAAAAAAGAAATTCCATGATCACCAAGTACCACGAAATTTAACCAGCAATTTTACTGCTCTAGGCACTACAGTTAATATCCCACCCACCAAAAACTCAACCTGAAAACATAATAGCAAAACCTAATTATGTAACTGTTATAGTTATGTAACTGTTATATGTAAAAATGAAAAAATCAAAGCTAATAAATAATCAGGAGAATGAAAAAACAACTGGACATACAAAGGGACAAAGAATCCTAGACACAAATGCTAACGCATCCATGAACAAAATGAAATGCAGCAACTAGCCACTAGCTAAAAACCACAAGAATTCAAAGTAAAACAAACTTATCACATTAGTTTAACCATATTGGTGACAGAAGTAACATGTAATCATTCTCAAGAGTCAAGTAAGGGGTTAATGAACTTACATGGATAGTGAAAATAATTGTTACAGCCAAAATAGCATATCCTGCATTGTACGATGAAAACTCATGGCGCAGATGCCTTGCGACAAAAATACAGAAAACAGTGACGGGTACTATGATAAGCAATAAGGTTATAAGCAATGACTTTGCATCTGGCCCAAAAATCAACCTGCCACCTAGAAAAAAATACTGCAGAAGAAAGGAAATGAGTAAAAAACAAAGAAGATAAATCAGAAGTACAAAGTATAGCATGGCATGCTACTGCTGATTTGTTATAGCAACAGATGAATAATTACGCTGTTGTTGCTGCAAAATGAAAATATTGAAAAAGGACTTATCTTTTCTGTCCTTTGATTCACAAGAATAGTTGGAAGATGAAGAGACGATTTCAAGGGGAAGAAACGAATAATTTCTCTTCATCGCAAATCATCAGTGCAAGTGAAAACTTTTCTATTGGTACTTTCAATGTTCTGTTGGCAATCTTCTCCACTTTCTTTTCTTTTTTCAAGACCTCTCCTCTTTGTTTAGAACAATCTAGATGTGGCTATGATGATGATTTCATACTCAATGATGGTAGAGTTATACATATATTATCTAAACACAGAGAGACCTCTAATTGAATGGCCCAAGAGGATTGTACTGAAAAAAAGTCAATACAAAGGGACTTTAGGCCCCAGAAGTCAATGGCCCAGTGTACAAGGGCCCCTGTACAAAGAAGCTATAACGAGGAAAACAGCCTGATCAACTACATCCATACTTTACAACAGTGATTTTATACAGAGGCTTCCCCTTTTTATGAGGGGCTTCCGCTGCTTTCTATAAGGATCCTCCCTACTTTTGCAATGTCGAGTACTAGCTGAGCACTTGGATTTTAACACGACCAATACTTATCAAAATAAGCCCCAAAAAAAACTTAATGCGCAAATGGCCCGTGGTGAGCCGATCGTGATATTAAACACTCTAATTTCAGTTTTTTTTTTTTTTTTGATAAGTAGACTTGAGGTTAGTTTTATGAGTAAAAAATCTTCAGAATTCGAATTTCAAGTGCTACTATGCCCAATCAAGTCTTTCAAAAGTGCCAGAAAGGAAAATAACTACCTTTTACTTTTTCTAACCACAAATGTTTACCGAGCAAAGTGCACATTAGAGGAACCTTTAGAAGATTGTCGGTGTATTAGGGCACATGTACCACGTTGAAATCACCTTCGGTTAACAGGGCAAGTGTTAAACAATTCTAATTCAATGAAACTCCTCCAGGTAAGGGCACTCACAATCAGAATACAATTTATCACGAAGAGCAAAAAATCCACACTAGGCTGACTAAATGAATAATTTACGGAAAAGGGCCAACAATACCCCTAACGTATTAAAAATGGTTCAAAAATACCCTCCGTTAACCTTTTGGTCGGCAAATGCCCCTAACATTTGTTTTTGGGCTCAAACTTACCCCTATATCTAATAGAACTACCTGGTGAATGTTTTGACATTAACTTTGCCATGTGGCATTTTCTTAACCTGCCACGTGGATTTTTTGTATTAAATTAAAACCCACTCATATCTTTTAAAATACCCAACGACCCTGACCCACTCCTATAACCCACTGCTTAACCTCTTCAAACTTGTTACGAACTATTCTGTATTCCTCATTAGAAGAATACAAGTTTGCTTCTTGAACCATATTTAATCTAGAATCGTCTAATAAATACACTTGGAGAAGTTGCAAAGCTTCAAGAACAGAACAAGAAAATTGTTTCTTCCATATCTTCCCCAAGAAAAAATGGCCATAAGAGTCAAGAATGCTAGGATTAGATCTAGGTTTTGGATTTATTGCTGGAGAGCAAAGATTAGGAGGGCAGGATTTTATATGCCTTGGCGGCCAGGTAGATACTACCCCCACAGCGGTGTTGGCACTAGTCTACCGCAAGAACATACAAAATACTAGCAGAAAGCTAAGGTCAAAATAATGGACAAGTGCTACGGTTTCAGAATCCTAGTGTCTCTTATTAATGATAAAGAAGAAAGGGTCGTTAGTTTAAATTAACTGGTAATGGGTTATAGGAGCGAGTCAGGATTATTGGGTATTTTAAAAGATACAGGTGGGTTTTATTCAATACAAATAATACAAGTGGAAGGTTAAGAAAATGCCACATGGTGAAGTTAAAGTCAAAAAATTGACCAGGTTAGTTCCGATAGATATAGGGGTAAGTTTGAGCCCAGAAACAAACATTGGGGCATTTGCGGACCAAAAGGTTAACGGAGGGTATTTTTGAGCCATTTTCAATACATTAGGGGTATTGTTGGCCCTTTTCCGAATAATTTATTCGCAACTCCCTCAGAGTAACACCTAACTCTCTTCCTAATCCCTCTATCATTGCTAGTAACTATTTAATCATTTTACTAACTCTACAACTCCACGGATCTTTTTCTCCTATTTCTTGTTTTTGCTTTCTCTCTTTTTCTGGGAGGATAAGTAAATTACAATTAAAGCATACAATGAAAACATAACACCCTACTGTGCTAAAGATTTCGTGATCTTGTTACCATCAACCTGTCTTCCCCATTTCCAGATCATCTCAAGCTATATCAACGCCTTCCTTCTCTTTTTCCTTTTGTTTCTTGGGTGAAACTGTACTATCTATTCTTTAAAATTTGATACTTCGATGGTAAATCTCTTTAACTATCTTAGCTCAATAACTTTGATTGTTATCAGGAATACCTTATTTGTACAATAAAATAAATATATAGAAAATAATTGAATATGTAGAGAAGTTTGTCAAACAAAAGGGCACCAACACATTGAGCACACTGTCCAGTATAATCAACCCGATTAGAAGTGCTGAATCAGATGACAACCAGTTAAAGGAAATGTTAAAGGGCAAGAACAGTTGTCTAACGTACAGTCCCTCGAGGACTCAGCATCTTTACCTACCTCTTTAAAAGCAGCATATAGACTGCCAGGATATTCTTCCTTTTTCTTTTTCTCCTTTTTTTTCCTTTTTCAACTTTGTTGGAGGGGGGTGGAGGAAGGATGTGGGCGGAGTGGAAGTACTCAATACTTGGGCAAAATATCAACAGCACCATAAATTCAAATTCACTACATTTGTTAGTCCCTCTATAGAGGCTTCATTTTAAAAAAATCTAGCCCTTCATATCTCTGCTTGAACTACAATCCTTAAGATTACTGATTAACAACACCATCTCCATCATAAAAATGAATAAGTACGCAAGCTATGCACTCAAACTCAGTGTATAAACTTCCCTTGAAAAATTAGTCTTCTAATACTATTATATCCCTACAGATTCGATAAAAAGCGAAGAGATCCTCACTGATACCTAAAGTACTTCATATACTTTTGAAATGATGCTATGTTTTGATCCATATTTCCAAAAAGAATAAAATTTGAGTACATTGTGCTTCATCTCTTTTTCAATAAACCGAGAAAATCTGAAAAATTCAAGGTTTAAGAAGTTGTCAAAGCACCCTTTCTTCATGGTGCTTAATGAAATTTGTCAGCTATTAGCACAAAGGTAACTAGAGCTAGTTGGGCACCCTTCAATCATCGAAGTTTGCTATTCTTCTCTTTGAATGGCCAATGCATAAACTAAAAAAATCCGTTCCTTGATAATCGAGAAATTCCTGAGGACCAGTGGCACACGATTCGAAATTTGGTGGACAATGGGCCGGCACTTCTACCCTCTCTACTTAGATACCAGGCTTTTCTCTGTAGCAAGGTTCGAACCTGTGACATGTGCCTAACCACACATCAAGGGCTGCACTTTTACCACCAGGCCAAAGCCCTAGGGGCTGTAGATCAAGAATTTATTACTTACAAGTTGGAAAATATATATTTCTTTAAGAAATAAAAGTTGCCTCATATACTAAACTAGCGTGCTTCTGGTTTTTTATCCCCGCCATCTTCTTTAAAGGTTTGACCCTACTCCTCTGTCTCAAAATTCTATGCTCAGTATTTCATCATTTGCTGCCTATTCCTGAAAATTTTAGGTACTTGAATCACATGAGCAATTGCTTAGAAATTATATCTAGCCCTCTTCCGCTCCAGATTCAAAAAAGGTTCTGGAATCAAATCCATATGGGACGGCGGTAAATAAAGCAAAAACTTCTCAACAAAATAGGTGCCAACTTCAACAAGATGATAACATTATTATTCGCCCAAGAAGATAATAACCACGTGAACCATAGGAAAGAGTTTAAATTCTTAAACAGGCTGTGCTTTCTGATCTAGGACCAAAGGCAGCTCAGTATCCTACAAGATAAGAGGAATATGGCACTTTGGTTTGCTCATCTAATCAAAATTTGCTTATGAGAGAGTCTAAAGTGAAAAAAATAGTTGTAACGGCCACAAACCAACTTATAAGAAAATGTTAATTAACCAAACCACCAAATAAGAGAGTTGCAGAATAGAGAATTTAGTAGGAAAAGGAGTCAATACATGCTTCGAACTATATCCAAAAAACAGTAAAGTTACTTGTTAGATCCAATATCATACACCCACTAGCCGGTTACTCAATTTATTTTAATGTATAATAACAACTGAAAGGTCAAAAGAATATGCTAACAGTATCCTCATTGACGTAACAGCTGACTCATTGCAATGAGGTATCAGCTACACAGTTATCTCAGTATAGGACCTATGTGACTTCATGTTGATACCCAGTCTGCCAATATTTTTCCTGCTTAGCCTCCAGAAAAATTGGCCATTCTTAAGATATTCACCATAGAAGGGGCAAATTCAAAATTGTCTAGGTGTAATTTCTTTTTTTTTTCTGACAAGGTAGAAGTAATACAATCTTTAGTTTTTCTTCTTTTGGGCTTCACAACTGGTGTCCAATAGATGCACTGGGCCCGACTAAATATGAACTCGTGCCTGGAAGTCCCACATTGGGGGTAAAGCGTTGTTTAACAAAAGCGAATCCTGGTTAAGGATGACGGAGTACTTACCAGTCCATACCCAGAGCTCGAAAGTGCGCATATGTAAGTTATATCGAAACCTCAAACTAGAGTTTCAACAATGTATTTCAGATTTTTATGAATGTAAGAAACTAGCAGACACTTGTCTGGGAAACATCCCGAGAATTCCAAAATGCAAAGAATGCTGAGGAGTAACATTCTTTACAGTTCAGATCAAAACTAAAGACATTTCATAAGGCCATTAGAATAACTTAAAGCTGAAAAAATCAATAAAAATTCAATCTTTATGCACAAATTGGCAAAGTAACCATTGCACACACTAGAAAACTATATACAGTAACAAAAATATTGTCCAAAACCCACTACACCAAACAATACCCAACTAAAAGTTCAACCAAAACCCAGGAAAAAAAACATAACCACATTAAAAAACACCCACAAAAAAAGAGAAGCAAAATTTCTAATAATCAAAAGAAACAAAAGTAAAAAAGAAATTCTCACATTGCTTCCTTTCCAGACTTGGTACATGCGCTTTGCCATGTGGCACGCCTCAACCCCCACGTGCTACGGCCTCTCCTCAAACCTTAAGCTGGAACAGAGTCAAACACTTGAAACTTGAGATTGTTCATTATATGGTAAGCCAAATGCTCAAAAAAATTGAATTCCTTAAAGGGTTTTTCTGGGATTTTAATTTGGAATATGGGAAAGAAGAGAATTTGGGGTTTGGGGTGGGATGGGGGTTACGGGGGTATGGGGTATAACGACGGAAGAAGGTGGTGGTGGTGGTGGCGATTTTGGAGTTTTTTGTAAAAAGTCTATTTTTTATGTTTCTGAAAGTGTTTTGTTTTTTTAATTGGAATGTTTTGGGAAAGAAAAGGTTAAACGCTTTTTAAACTTTACAACTTCTTTTAAAAAATTGGAATGTTTTAATTTAATGCATTTAACTTTTCTCTCTCTTAGGTCACTATTTTGAGCAGTAACAAGATTTTCTGATAGTTTTTCACTGTCATTTTTGGTTATTGGATTTGTTTAAGATTTTGAACAGCCTAGCTGGAGCCTGTATGTTTTCTTCTTGTCATATTGAAAATGCTTTTTGAAAAAAAACGTATTAACATTATAAAATAAAAAATAAAGTAGTTAAAGTATTTAAATGTCTGGTAGAGGAGAGAGCAATAGCAAGGAATATTCACGGCAAAGAGAGCAACAAAAGGCATACAAATGAATTGGATTTTACCGTTGACATCATGTTATTTGCACCAAATTGATGGCAAATTCTTTAGAAAGAAAATATATTTTGACTTCTTTTGATGTCTTGATTTGTTTTTGTGTTACTATTCAAAATAATTTTTTTGCTTATCTGACATGATTTTGGAAATTTTTTCAGTTTCAATTCTAAGAATGATGCCCTCTTTCTATCTTGATTTGTTTTTGTGTTACTATTCAAAATATTTTTTGCTTATCTGACATGATTTTGGAAATTTCTTCAATTTCTATTCTAAGGATGATGCCCTCTTTCTAATTGAGATATGAAAGTACGAAAACATACACTAACATTCCAATAGATTCTAAACATACATGAATTTTGAAAAATAAATTATGATTTATAGTAAATGAGATTGTCCCAGATGTAAATTCTACACCTTTGAGAATCATTATTATTTTACTGTCATTATTTTTTTTTCTTTAGTATTTTATCTTAACTGTTTTATTCTTGTGTTTTGCAAAATTTTAAAAATGCTTTTTTTGAAAGGGTCTATTCGAAACAGTCTTTCTATCTCCATAAAATAAGAGTAAGTTTTGCACCCAACTTTCCCGTACCACCACTTGTGATATCACATTAGATACATTATAGTTGTAAATTCTAGATGTTTGGCAACTAAAATGTTATCATCATTATAAGTCTATATGCAGAATATTTCCCAAACAATTATCCAAATGATAGATTAAAGAATAACTTGAAATTCAGGTTCTAAGTGAGGAATTTTTATTTTTTAACGAATCATAAAAAATGAATAATGTCAAAGAAATTGCTCGAGCTTTCGTAATAGAACAAAGACCTCGAGGACCTTGGTATTTTAAGCAAAGGTTGATCGTTGATGAGTGTTAATAATCGATATCTGTATAATTATAAAAGTGAGTATCCTTTAACTAAAAAGTTAAATTACTAAAATACCTTTCTAAATAATCTAATTACCCTATTTATAAAAACTAAAGAAAATAAAGCCTGCCAACGGCCCCAATCAGAGATTCATACCCATTCACTAATGATCACAACAATTCCCAAGTTTTACTAAGGGTTTCTATTTTTAGTTTCTAATCGGTGCATCCTTTTCAAATAAGAAGAGAAAAATTGTTGCTTAGATTTTCAAAAATAAGAACAAAGCCTTAATTACTGTTGCTTGCCTTTTCACTCTGTATTTATTTTGGACGGGATTGTCTTGAAACCAAAACAGGTATTATCATATTTACCTCATTATTTTTCTTATTCATTCTGGTATGCTTTTGGTTAGATATTTTATCTATTGTCTTTCAATTACACTATTTATTTATTTTGAAAGGTAAAAATAATAAACATATTGCCCTGCGAAAACAAAAGAGATATATCTATAAAATGATCTATCCACATGATTGTACCGATATAAACAAAAGCAAACTGTTGAATGTAACTTTTTATTTTATGCAGAAACTTTATACGAATTTGTATACATTTACCATTTTTCTTAATTTTCCTTCACATCTTTTTCATAAACAACTCTTCGAGCATATCATATAAAAAGAAAAAGAAGTATACAGAAAAGTTCTACTCATGAATTTGGCATGAGAAAGCCCATTTAGAGGATTATAATATGCTGGGTAGAAAGTGGAGAAAGGGAGGAAGAAAAAAGAAAATAAGAGAAATTAGAAGGGATAAAGTATTGATCGTAGAAAAGCGGTTTGGGAAGCTGTTGAAGAAATATGTGCTGCCGGAAATTGTCTATTTTCTATTCAACTCTCCTCTCCTTCTTTGTAATATACAATATTTGCATTTATATTTTGTTCTACAGGAATTTACGAAAAGAATATGTTTACAATATATATATATATATGTATATATATATATATATATGTATATATATATATAAGGAAAAATTAGTTAAAATACGATACTTTTATGCTAAATACTAATATGCTGATAGAATTCTTACAAAAAAATCAAAATAAGAGAGAATAGTAGTGTATACCTCAAGAAAAGTTAGTATTAAAAGGTCAAATATAGAGGGAGGTTCTGAAATTATCCCTATGAAAATATTACCATTTCTTTTTAGAAGCCGACAATCAGGAGAAGATTAAGAATTTAAACAACCATGAAAATGGGCTTCAAATAGGTAAGTATCTTTTTAGAAGTTAGAACTATGCACTTACGTTTTTTGAATTTTTTGACATAGTTATTATTTTCATCATCCTTTGCATACACACCAAGAAATATTTTATTACTATTGACTCGATCTTTTGGTACACTTGACCACTACATATCTGATATCACTTAATAATGTTATTGTCACAATGTACTCTATATGTAAAGGCTATTGTTTCATGGCATTGATCAAGAAACCTTATGCATCTTTATAAGTTCAAACATATTTACTCAATTTGACCTCGATAAATAATCTTCACACGACAATTCACATTGATCATTAACATAACTTATTATTTTTTCTTTCATGTATAATATTTGTTATAATTATTATAATATTGTATATATTACATAACTTGACATACACGTGCAACTCACATACGACGAAACTAGTGTTATAAAATACTCCAATTTGAAGAGAAAACTTATAGAACAAAGTTGTACTTTTTTCTTGTCAGAAAATATTTTCAGCTAAAAATTATTTGATTGAAAAAAAAGAATCACCACCTTGATTTTATTCTATTGTTTATAGGTTGCGAACGAAAAATATTATATATATATATATATATATATATATATATATATATATATATATATATATATCTCTGAAAGCTCTCTACAATTCTCACAAATCTCCACCCATAAAATAAGCTATCAATACCCCTATTTATAATAATATAAACATATTTCAACTAGAAACAAGAAAGTCTATTCCTATATTTATTCTAACTGCAAATCCTATTTAGACATGAATTAAATAAATCAAATCCTAAATAACTAAGGTTTCCTACTACAACTTTGAATTAGTTTTCCAACATTCTCCCGTAATTCAAAGTTGTATACATCTGACTTGTTTGTGTTGTTGACTTGGAGCACTTTTCTCCAACTTCTACTTTTGTTGAAGCACGTGTCTCCAACCCTCGTTGATGTATTTTTCATCAACAACCAATTTTGTTGAAGCACCTGTCTCCAACTCCCGTTGATGCACTTTGTCACCAACACCCGATTTTGTTGAAACACCTGTCTTTAACTCCCGTTGATGCACTTTGTCACCAACACTCAATTTTGTTGAAGCACCTGTGTTCAACTCTCGTTGATGTACTTTGTCACCAACACTCAATTTTTTTGAAGCACATGACTTCAACTCTCGTTGATGTACTTTGTCACCAACACCTAATTTTTTTTTGAAACACTTGTCTCCAACTTCCGTTGATGCACTTTGTCACCAACAATTAATTTTATTGAAGCACCTGTCTTCAACTCTCGTTGATACACTTTGTCACCAACACCCTATTTTTGTTGAAGCACCTATCTTCTACTCCCGTCGATGCACTTAGTTACCAACACTCGATTTTGTTGAAGCACATAATCAACTTCCAACTTTTTTAAGCCTCTCTCCAACTTTTGGAGAAGAGTTTTTTCATCTTGTGCCATATTCGTTTGCACCTCTTTAAACTTATATTTTTTTCTTGAATCTGTCTCGAAACTCTTCATCGAATAATTTAATTTTGTTGACAACTATCTATGATTTTGCCAACATATTTTTTGGCCCGACGAGTGGCACACATGGCTAGCGCCGCCACTGCAGCGGAAGCTACTTGATTCTCTCCCAAGATCGTAGAAGCTCTAATACCAATTTGAAGAAAAATATTTTATTATTAATCTCTGAAAACTCTCTACAATTCTCATAAATCTCCACCCATAAAATAAGCTATCAATACCCTATAAATAATAGTATAAAACCTATTTCAACTAGAAACAAGAAAGCTTATTCCTATATTTATTCTAACTACAAATCCTATTTAGACATGAATTAAATAAACCAAATCCTAAATAACTAAGGTTTCCTACTAAATTAGTTTTCCAACAGGATGCATTCACATATGGAAAGGCGTATGCCACGACTCATGCATTCGTATGCTCACTACTACAAGAGTCTAGTGTTTAAATGAAAAAGATAGAGAAATATGCCCATTATCCATCGAGTTCTAAAGATCACTGCTAATTGATTATAAAATAATATATTTATCATATACTTATAGTCAAAATATTTTTTTTTTAAAATAAGAAAAAAATATTCGATGACGAACAATTCAAGACATGTGAATGGAGCATCCTTGGGGTGTTATGGATACCCCAAGGAAAGTCTAGATTTTTTTTTTAGGCTGAATTCATATTTTTATTACTAAAATTAAAGTACAACAATGGAGGGGGACATAAACCTTACCTCCCAAAATAGAGTGTCTGTACTATTAGTCATTCTACAGTGATGACTAATGGTACCTAGAAAGTAGTAGGGGGTTAGACCTAAGATGATGTAACGATTGTCTATTTGATGATAGACAATCGTCTGTACAAAAACAATGTGAGTTTTTTCTAGGTCAGCTATACAAAAAAGTACATGTATTCCTATTTCTACTGAGTTAAAGGGGAAATTGCTCCCTACTATGTGCTCCTGCCATCTATCTATGAGATGTTAAAAATTGACAAAAAAGATAACTGTCAAGAAGTATATTATTTCTGGATATCAGTGATGTTTGTACTATTTGCTGGCCAGTTTTCCAGTTGCTGTTACTGAAGCTGGATATGATGTGTGTTATAGGATGAGACTGCTGTTGGTGATTGTTTGGTTTTCTGCCTTTGAGGGGGTTACTGCTTGTTCTTGTGGCTGGACCCTCAGGTATAGTGTCTGTGCATTTTGAAGTGATCTGCTCTGATTGTTGTTGTTCATGGATGAGTGTTTCTTCTACTGGTATATTATTAATTCTGCTGTTGTGTCTTGAAGTTGCTGCTGTTCTGCTTTGTGTCTGTGTGAATCCTTGTTTCTGTGCTGCTTTGGGTTGATTGAAATTTTGTGAGCTGGAGTCTGTGTATTTGCAGCTTGGAGCTGCTGCTGCATTGAGTTATGTGTATGCTTATCCTTGCTCCTATACTGCTTTGTGTTGATTGGATGTCTCTGGAATATGAGTGCTGAAGGGGTCCATGATGGTTGACTTGATTTGCTGTTGCTCCTATATGTGTACTTCCTCTACTGATACTTGCTGGCTGAGTCTCTATGTTTTGAAACTGCTGCTGATGTGCTTTATGCCTGCGTTTATCCTTGCTATTGTGCTACTTCTGATGATGGTTTGTTGGTGTTTCAGTTTCCTGTGATGATTGTTGGCTTTGTAGATTGCTGATGTGTTGCTGAGTGAGGTTAGATTTCCTGTATTGTGATGTGGCTGAGAAAGTCCAAGATGATTGCTGTAGTTGCAACAGATTGAGCACCAAGGGTGCTAATATCACACCTCGTAACTGCAGCAATAATCTGGACCATTTCCAGCTGCTTACAGTATTTTGGAGAAGGTTGGGTTCATTGGTGAACATGGTATTGAGGCTTCTATTGGTTGTTTGTTAGGTGTGCTTCTGGCTGCTGTAGTTGCTGCAGGTAATGTGACTAGTAGTCCATGTTGTTGTTTCTGCTAAGTTGTGTGATGACTGAGTACCAGTGTTTTATGGTGACAAGGAGTGTCCATCTTGCTGCTCCTATGCTGCTACTGTTGTTTAATTGTGTGATTGCTGGGTTGCTATGTTGTATACTAGCAAGGGAAATCCATGATAATTGCTGTAATTGCAATGGATTGAGCTTTAGAAATGCTACTATCACACATTGCAATTGCAGCAATGATCTGGTCTCCTCTAAGCTATCTGCAGAGTTGAGAGTTATGATGAGATTATGTGTGTGTGATTGCTGAGATTGGTTGGAGAGATTGGGATCTAGTCTACTAATTAAAGAATCAATGTAGTGATACATTGCTTCCTCAGTAGTAATCTGATCCCTCACAGTAATCATCATTTCACTGCTGTTTGATTCCAAGGTGCTGGTGGTTGGAGATGTGAGCAGGTGTTGATGGCAGCCCTTGTCAGGATTTCCTACAAGAAAGAACATCATGTTAAATTGGATCCCCTTCTCCAGTTTCTCTTCATTGCAATTGTTGTGATGATCTTTATAGTGGCAGTGCTGGTATAACATTGTGCCTGCACCCACAAGTACACTGATTATGCTAAATCGTGCATCCACTATCTTCTTGCTGATGTCCTGCTTTAGTGAGTGGCTGCTTATTTGGTATGTGGTTTGTGTGGTGCTGTTCCATGGTACACCATATGGCAGCAGTTGGTGTGGAGGTATCAAGCCTGTGTTGCAGTTGTTATTGGCAGTGTTGGCAAGTTGTGCTCCAGTTTGTCTTTGTTGGTGCTGCATTTTCAATGGTAACTTCCAGCTTCTCTTGCTTGCATGAATTAGTTGATGTGGTTGATTTGTAACGTTAGCTGTTCCTGTGTTCTCTGCAATAAAAGAAGAATAGTTAATGTAGGGCCACTAATCCATTCTTTCTTCACCATTGATGTTTTGCTTTCCCCCAGGTTTCTTTTCTTTTGGCAGTGTTTCTGCCCTTTATTTTCTGCCACTCTTACTCTTAGTATGGACATTGACTCTTATCACTATTGATCAATCTCCTACTTTGTATATCCAAATCATCAAAACGGTAGCATTCCATTGGTCCAATGTCCAGAGCATAGTTGGCCAGGTGGTCTGCCACTTTGTTGCCTTCTCTGAGTGTATGTGTAATTGTTATATTATAGCTTTCCATCAGTTTTCTAATCTCTGAGACTGTTTCATCAATGGACCATGGCACTCTCCATTCTCCCTTTATACTTTCCAATAGCATCACTGAATCAGTGTGAAGGTCTATGGGGTTGTGGTCATTGTGAACACAGAACCTCAGGGCCTCTACCATAGCCTGTGCTTCAGCTTCTGTGTTTGTGCCTTCTTGGATTGCTTTACTGCATGCATATATGATGTCTCCCTTCTCATATCTCAATATGAAGCAAATGGAACTTCTTCCTGGATTACCTCGAGAGGCTCCATCTGTGTTAACTTTAGTCCACCCTTGATTGGGGAATTCCCAGAGTACCTTTGTGTACTTTAGGGTGGGGGTGTATTGTTCCATCACAGTGATTATGTCTGGCCATTTTTGTGGGGTGTTGTGCATGCCTGGCTTTCTGAATTTGATGAGCAGCTGAAGAGTGGAGTTGATCTGGTAGATTACTCTATTGATAGTGACTGCATCTCCATGTCTGTAGCTATTTCTTCTCTTCCACAGCTCCCATACAATCGCTGAAGGTAGGGCTTGCATGATTGGTTTCAGTCGACTGACCATATCTGTAGTCCAGCATTTGGTCACTGCTTGGTGTAGTGTGATTTCCTCTGTGTCAATTCCTGCATAACCAAGGAAATACCTCCACACTTTTTTGGCAGCATATGAAGTGAAGAAGAGATGCTGTCTTGTTTCTTCTTGTGGTTCTGCACAACAACTACATTTAGAGGCCATGTGATAGCCCTGTTTTATGAAGAAATCATCAAGTGGTATTCTGTTTCTCCATAGTTTCCACATGAAGAAAGCAATTTTGAATGGCAGTTCTTTCACCCAAATGTTCTTGTAAGCATTATGAGGATGCTGCCTCTTTCTCAAATATTCCCATGCTGATTTAGCAGTGAATTCACCACTGGTTCCTAGAATCCAAATTGGTTTATCAAGTTCATCAGTAGAAACTGGAGGTTTAATGTTCTCCAGTATGTGTGCAGCAAACTCAACTGGCAGTATCTCTTTGATCTTCTCCTCATCCCAGTAGCCTTCACGCACCACATCCTAAATGTTTTGTATGGTTTCATCACATATAAAATCAGGTGGGGTGACAAAGTATAGAGCTCCTAGTCCAGTCCAGTTTTCAAACCAAAATAAAGAAGATCCCATCTTAGGTTGCCAACAGATTTGGTGTTCTATGATGTTTCTGCAGTCAGTCATTTTCCTCCATATGTGAGAACCCCCTCTCCATGGTACTATTATAGGATTGAGCTTTTTGCAGTACTTTTGGCTCATAAATGCACTCCACAAACTTGGTTTTGTTCTAAAGTTCCACCATAGCTTACAAAACAAAGCGGTGGACATGTCATGTAAAGATCTGAAGCCTGCACCTCCTTCCTCACATGGCAAGCATAAAGTGCTCCATGATGCCCAGTGCCTACCTGGATTTCCCACAGATTTACACCAGAAAAATTATGCAATTATCTTGTGTAGTTTATTGATCACACACGATGGAGGGTTTACTGCAGAGACGAGGTGTATGGGCATGCTTTGTAATACATGTGTGATAAGCACTGCCCTTCCCCCTATGGAGAGTAGTTTCCCTTTCCAGTTTTTTAGTTTATCCATCACTTTTTGTATGAGACCTTGGTAGTAATCTATCTTCCTCCTCTGTAGAAGACTGGACATCCCAGGTAAGTAAAAGGGAAATCCTACCTCAGTATTCCTGTGATTGTTTGCACTTTGTCAATTACCTGTGTTGAGGTGGAATGATGCATATAGATAGCAGACTTGTTCTTGTTGATCAGTTGGCCTGAAGCATTTTCATAGTCATTCAGCACTTCCTTTATCAGCTGAAGTGAAGTGGTATCTGATGAGGAAAAGATGATAGTGTCATCAGCATATGCTAAGTGGTTTATTTTGGGACTCCATTTAGGCAGTTCAAATCCACAGAAGTACGTATTGGAGTGTAGAGCATTGAGTCCTCTAGACATAGCCTCTGCTGTCAGTATAAAGAGGGCAGGTGACAGGGGGTCACCTTGCTTGGCTCCCCTTGTAGATTTAAAGAAGCCATGTGGTTCTCTATTGATCAGTATAGAGTACCAGTTGTTTGCCAGAATACCATGTATCATGCCAATGAATTTCTCCTCAAATCCCATCTTCCTCAGAACCTTTGTCAAGAAGAGCCATGATAATCTATCATATGCTTTTGTCATTTCTAGTTTGAGTACCATATTAGGACCTGCTTTAGTTCTCAGACGAATGTCTGTTATAATTTATTGAGTTAACAGGACATTTTCCACTATGCTTCTGCCTTTTACAAAACCAGCTTGTTCTTCAGAGATTAGCTTTGGTAAAATGCTTACCATTTTGTCATGAATCACTCTGGAGAAGATTTTATTGCTGAAGTTGCTGAGACTGATTGGTCTCATATCTGAGAAGGTCAGTACCTCCTTCTTTTTTGGCAGTAGCACTAGGTTTGTGTGTGTTATACTCTTGGGAAGAGTAATGTCCATTGAAGACTGCTTTCACCATATTCACTATGTCATTCTCAATTATGTCCCAGCATGATTGGTAGAAGCTCCCATTGAAACCATCAGGTCCACCAGCACTTTCTGCATTAAGTCCAAACACTGCTTATTTGATTTCCTCTTTTGTTGGTTGCTGCATGAGTAGAGCACTATCTGTGCTTTCCACCAATGTGGGAACATGCTCCAGGATTCTGAATGTTGTAGGGTTGTTTGCCTCATGGAACTAGGCCTTGAAATAATTAATGCTTCCTCTGCTATTTCTTCTTTCTCTTCTAACCATGTGCCCTGACTGTCCTGTATTCTCTTCAGTTGTAATCTCTTCCTTCTGCCATTCACTTGTGCATGAAAGAACTTTGTGTTTCTGTCTCCATCTGTGAACCATGTCATCCCAGATTTTTGCTTCCAGAATTCCTCCTCTAAGGTCAAATATCTGATCAAGTCAGCCTGTACCCTTTGCAGCCTTGTTCTGTTCTGTGCAGTAGGTTGCAATTCAAATTGTGCTTCATGTACTTTGACCACTTCCTCCAGGCTTGCTATCTTTTGAAAGATGTCTCCATATGTTGCTTTACTCCATATTTATAGAGCTTTTTTCATCTTCTTCAATTTGTGGTTAAATAGCAGGAAGGGATCCCCTACAAAGTCTGTTTTCCAGTGCTCCTTTACCACATCCTTGAAAGAATGGTGTTTTATCCAAAAATTGAGGAATCTGAAAGCTTTCTTAGTAGGTGTAGTATTTTGGTTACATGTTAGTAGCATGGGACAGTGATCTGATCCTATCTTTGACAAGTGTGTGACTTCCAGTTATGGTAGCCATTGTTGGAGTGCACAGTTAGTTAGGCATTTGTCCAGCCTTTTGAAGATACAATCTTCCTCTGCTCTCCCATTCCACCATGTGTAAATGCTGCCCTTAAAGCTGAGTTTAGAGAGATTGCAGGTGCTGATGCAATGTCTAAAATCTTCAACTTCATTTAGAGATACTGGGATTCCTCCAAACTTCTCTTCCTCATCCCATATCACGTTGAAGTCACCTCCTACAAGACAAGGCATTACATGTCTTTGGCAAGATTGTACAGACTGTCCCACAGCTCAATTCTTTAAGTAGCATCACATTTTGCATATACAAAAGTGACAATGAATGAAGAATGTGACTCCATGTTTGTCAATTGCATTGTTAATTGCTGTTCCATGTCATTTATTAGCTCTACTTCATGATCATCATCCACAAATACCCATATCTTGTTTGAGACATTGTCATAGCACTTAGGCATTCCAATCTTCCTTCTGTACCTCTCTAGTTTTTTGGTTTTCTGCTTAAGTTTCATGATCCCAATGAATTAAAAGTGATACCGTCTGTGCATATTGATCAGTCTCTCAAAAGCTTGGTGAGTGTTGACTGACCTTATATTCCACATGATTCCATTCATGATTGAGTGTGGGGTTTAGATAGGATCCTCTTGGTTTGGACCCCTGATACTGCACTTTGATTGTCCTTGATCTACTTTTTCTTGCCCCTTTTGGTTGATTTTCCTGCATCCATAAGATTTGGTGATATATCTGCTTGTCTTTCCACATTAATGAGGTTTTGAGTGATAGATTCTTCATCAAGATCCCTTCCTTTTCTTGTTGTATGATATTCTTTTTCAGTAGCTCCTCTGTATTCTGTTAAATGTGTATTGGTGTCTGCTTGAATTAGTTCTGTGGTCATTGTTGTGTGACTCAGCTGTTCTTTGTTGGTAGTGTCTTCATGCGAGACAGCAGCTATCTCCCCATTGTGTTGTGTAATCTTGCCTTCACTAGGTGGATTGATCATTTTCCCTGTATGCTTTTTATTCTCAATTAACCTGTTTGTGGATTGACTATTAGCTTCCTTTCTTCCAGAATTCTGATCAGCAGGACCTTTGAGCTTTGGCTTTGTGAGAGTGTTGGGCAGACTCACTTCCAATGATCTCATTGTTGGTTATTGAAACATCCTTATCTTGTGCTTGCTTTGAGGGACTTCCATTTTGCCTTGTTGCTTTGCCTTACCATTTACACTTTGTACATTTGGTTCTTTTTCTTCATCAGTTGAGTCTTCATCACTTCTCATGCCATTTGGTACTTTTTCTTCTTCTGATCCTTCTTCTACTTGTTCACTCCATAGCTTGCCTTCACTGAGTTGAATTCTGTCAGCCTCATTCACCTCAGGTATCAGGATCTCTTGGAGTGATTGGTTTGATGTGACATTGTTGATAAAGGCCCTGTTGAACCAGTGTCCTGTTGGTTCTTTGATTTCAGTAGCTAGTGCTTTGCCTCCACTTCCATTTACCTCTGCTTGTGTCTTAGTAGTCTGTAGTGGCTTGCTAGTCCCTGGAGTTGAGGATAACTGTGCTGCCATTGAGGCATGTGTATTTCCTCTCATTGCTTCTTCAACTACAATTAGTTAATTGTCTTCATTGACTCTGCTCTGCTCCTTTTCCAGTGCTGCAAACTTGTTGTTTGTCTGAACTTTTTGCATATCTGTATTAGCTGGTTTTAATGCCAATCTGCCTTTGGATTGCTCTACTATATGTTTGTCTTTGTCTTTGTTTTGAATTCGGTTGACCTCCTTCCATTGTAAACCAGTGTTGTCAACTACTTTACCACTTGATAGGATCATGAGAGGTGGTGCTTCTTTTGCCTTTTTCTTAGATTTCTGCCTTTCACCAGAATTTTCATTCAGTAGTTCAGGATGAAGCTTCCAACATTCTAACATGTCATAGCCCTGCAGCTTGCACTGTTTGCAATATTTGGGTATGAAATCATATTGAACTTTAACCCATTCAGTTCTTATGCTCCTTGTGACTTCATTCTCGATATCCATACAGACTTTCTTTGGTAATTCTGTTACTAAATCAACTAATACCTTGACTTTTGCACAGCTTGGACGGGTTTATTGTTGCCATATCTACATGCAATGGCTTTCCAACTGCCGAGGCTAAAGAAAAGAGACATTATTTAACAAAATAAGTAGGCAGCAGATTAGGGAATGAAATCCAAGCCATTGCTTTGGACGTTTCTTCTCCTTCTTTGAATTTGGAGTCGTAGATCAAGGTCCTTATCTGATACTCGTGTCCATCTTTTGCTTTCAGATAGTATACTGCCTTCGATGTAAAGTTGATGAAGTCTTGCCATAGCGTCAATCGAATTAGCACATGTCTGTCTCTGAGCAATCCAATGTTACAATCACCTTTAATTCTACATGAGGAGGAATTAATCTACGCAGCTCTTGAATGTCTGGCCACCCATAGGAGAATTTACCAATTACCACATATTAAAGGCCTTCTATTATGTTCATTCTATCAACTTCGACCTTTGTAAACTTGACAAAAGGCTGACCTTGCAAGAAAGTTGCTCTTTTAAACGGTAGCTCGATTTGGGCTGTCGAATTAGGGTTCACTGTTGGGGGCGAATTTAGGGTTGAAGGTCTGAGGAGACAACTGTAATCTAGGGGTTTTTGACTGGTCATAGCTGTGGTGGGGGTTGGAAAGTGAGAGGAGGAGGTTCTCCAGCCGGCGGAGCCATGGCTCGCGATGAGCTTCCTTAATTTTGTCGCCTCTCTCTCTCTCTCTCTATCGCCAGAGCCTCTCTCTCTTCGTTCCTTGAGACCTTGGATATTTCAAAGTCTAGATATTGCCTTGTTCCATGACGAGTGTCAATTTTACCTTTTTAACATTGAATAAAATCAATTGTTTATAGTGGTTGTCTACTAAAATATATAATCTTTTGGGTCATTGGTGAGGTAACAATAAATGGGTGAAGTATACAGATAACGTTAAAGTGGATGGTCTTGAATTTTTGTTTCCGCTTGCCCCATGGTCAGGACTTTAAATTCAACAAGTGTTGCCTCTCACTTGTCCCATAGGCAACACTTTAACTTTTAACTTTGAAGTTTTGCCCATAAGACAAGCGGGGGTCAAAAGTTAAATGTCACCCCAAAAAGTATTATATTTCTGCAATTTTTTAGATATGTATTAATAATACATTATTGTGTGATCGACATTGCTTTTGGATCTAAGAGACTGAGAGCCAAGGTAAGGCAAATTCAATAAAACTTTTCTTATAGTGACATATTGAAGATTTACCTTTGGCTGTTGATATGAGTATAATTTCTCTTGTTGGTAGTAAAACATTCTTCATTACGAAGTAAAAGTTCTGTACTCAAACAAAATGCTTGTTGGACAGGAGGCCCCAACAGCATCAAGCAACAATCCTCTACACATCAGATCACAGTTCTTATTGAAAGCTAATACGAGAATTAGTTAACTCCATCTTGATTTCTGTTTCTGCAGCCCCTCATCTTTTCAGCCAACCAAATGCAGACACAATCTACTATACTATAAAACCTTCAATTTAACTATATCTTTTTTGTTATGTTTAGAATTTTAATGATGATGAATAACAAAAAGCCTTGACTAATGCAATTCCGCTTTGCGTGTAGATTAGGAAGGAAAGAAAATCATCTACATCAAAGGGTGCCAACGACTATGATATTCAAACTCTATATCAAATGGATACCAGGATGGAAAGAGAATCAATCAAACAAGCAACAAGGAAGGGAAAAAAACCAATCAAACAAGCAAAGGACTCTCAAGCATACAAGGAAAGAAATAGAACCAATCAAGAGAAATCCGCGGAAGTACTTAAGAGAAGTTAATTGGAAAGATGAAGGATCCAAACTACAAACTGAGAATGAATCTGGCCATACCTCACAAGCTAGATTCATGAGGCCACCATTGGGTCCTACTCTTAGAAGATTATGCCTCACAAGGAGAAGTCCTCCAATTAATGATCTTCCACAATCCCATAAAAGAGGAATCAGAAGCTTCATCGAGCACTATTAAAGAAGAGGAGGAAGGACAAGGAAGCTTATGCAACTTAACACCTATTTCTATACATTTCTAGTTCTTAGTACAAACACTGTATTCTTGATTTTACAAGTGTCAAAAAAGATATGAAGAGATAGAAAACAAAACAAGAGTTGTGTTAAATTGATACTAACACTGTTGCTGAATATCGTTGGTGGTGAAAGAACTAAAACCACTACTGTTGTAACGACTTACTGAAGATCTAAGAGAATCCCTGTGACCTAAGGGAACCGGATGTAGATACCACACCGATACTGAACCGGTATAAACTCATGTGCCTTTATTATTTTTATTCTGCACAATTTACTTTTGCTGCAAATCGAACCTGCTGGAAAAGTTTAGTCGACTAATTCCTTTCTTAGTCAATTAAGTTTTTGGATTGGTTACAATTCACCTCCCCTCCCCCCTCTCTTGTACTTTTCAATTGGTATCAGAGCAAGGACTCACAAGTATTGCCTAACAGCAAGTGAGGAAAAGATCATGGCGTTAAACACAATCGCTAGAGCACTATTCCAAGAAGGAACCTCTCAGGTACGACCACCTTACTTCAATAGCCAGCACTTCTCACACTGGAAAGTGCGTATGAAAACCTACACTATGTCATACGACATTGAAATATGGCGTGTGATAAAAGAAATCTTCCGATTCTGCCAAGTAAGGATAAAGACAGAGAGATTATTATATCATATGATCCTCTCGGCTTAGATGAGTACACTGAAGAACAAGCAGCTGTCATCCAAGTGAATGCCAAGGCTAAAAATCTCCTGTATAACGCTATAAGTGGAGAAGAGTATGAAATGATATCAAGTTGTGAAACTGCAAAACAAATATGGGACAAGTTAGAATTCACATATGAAGGAACAAACAAAGTGAAAGAAACAAGGATAAATCTCCTGGTTCGTGACTATGAATTGTTTCAAATGAAAGATGGAGAATCAGTGGAAAAAATGTTCTCCCGATTCAGATAAATCCTTGGAGACTCAAAACCGTTTTGTAGGCCAATTAGAAGTGGAGAATAGGTCAAGAAAATTCTAAGAAGTATACCCACTATTTGGCAACCAAAAGTTATTGCACTAGAAAGTTAGGATCTTGACAAGATGTCATATGATGAACTTAGAGGTGATCTAATTGCATTTGAGAAAACACATTTAGATAGACAAGTACAGCAAGAAAAAAAAAGATAATTACATTTAAAGCAACCGTGGCTGAATCAGAAACCGAAGAAGAAGAAGAAGAAGAAGAAGAAGAAGAAGAAGGACAAGAAGGAGGAGGAGGACGAGAACAAGATGAAAATATAGCTATGCTCTCTAGAGTTATAACAAGCATGATGAAGAAAAACAGAAACAACTGAAGTGGCAAACCAAATTTCAGAAAGGGAAAGATGGGAAATGAGAATGAAAAAAATGATGGAAGATGCTACGAATGTGAAAAACACGAACACATTCAAGATGAATGCCCTGAGCTGAAAAAGAAACTAAGCAAAAATTTCCAGAAGAAGAAGTATTTTGGAGAATGGAGTGATGAAGAAGAATCTGATCATGAGGAAATTTCCATCATGTGCTTTATGGCCATGAAAGAAGTTAGTGATGAAGATTCAGGCGAGCTTGGCCTCATGGCAGACAAAGGAACAATTGAAGTACATTTACATATATGTCCTAAATGTAATGAACTTCAAGAATTTATTATTACTTCTCTTGCATACATTGAGAAAGTTCTAAATGAACTTTGAAAAATCCAAAGAGAAAAGAAAGACTGGCACTGAAATTAGAAATATGTATAATTGAAAGAGACATGCTCCAAGATGAAGTTAATGAACTTCAACTTCAACTAAATGGATTGCGAAAATCCATCAGTCACAGTTCCATCAAATCAAACCAGTCAACTTCCCGTAATTACTCATCTAGGACAAGAAATCGCTCTACATGCATTCGTTGTGGCAAAGATGGTCACAACTCTAACCATTGCAGGTTTAGAGATAGCAGAGAAAAAGCCTCTGAAAGTTCTAATAATCCCTCTTGCGTTTACTGTGGAAAACCTGGTCATACATCTAACCGCTGCAGGTTTAAGAACAACAGAAGATGGGTTTGGCGACCCAAGGCCTCGAATCAAGCTAATACTTAGAATACTAACCATCCAACACTCAAGTAGGCTTGGGTACCTAAAAACAAGTAATTTATTTTTGTAGGAACATCGCAAGAAGAATCGAAAAGGAAAATGGTATCTTGATAGCGCGTGTTCCAAACACATGACAAATGACAAACAATTATTCAAAACCGTCATTAAGATAGATGGTAGATCAATCACTTTTGGAGACAAATCAAAGGAAATGTAATTGGAGTTGGAAGAGTCCCTCTCAACTCATCATGTGATGTAGACGAAGTATACCTGGTAGATGAACTTTGCTACAACCTACTCAACATCAGTCAACTATGTGACAATGACTATGAGGTTTGTCTTAAAAAGCATGGTTGGTTCATTGAAGACGAATCAGGTAAAATCATTCTATCTGGGAATAAAGATAGGAATGTCTACACTCTCAATAACATAGATAGTCTAGGAAATCAAATATGTCTAGCTTCTATGATTGATGATCCCTGGGTATGGCATAGAAAACTTGGTCATGCTAGCATGCATACTATTCAAAAACTTTCCAAATATGATCTTGTCATTGTTCTTCCAAAACTAAATTTTTCAAAGGATCATTTTGTGATGCATGTCAGTTAGGAAAACAAACCAGGTCTTTTTTTAAAGTAAAAAATGTAGTCTCTACAACAAATGCTCTTAAACTTTTACATGTGGACCTCTTTGGTCCAACCAGAACTGCTAGCATTGGTGGTAGAAAATATACTTTTATTATAGTAGATGATTTTTCTCGATTTACCTGCATTATTTTTCAGAGTCATAAAGATGAAGCATTGAGGAATTTTGAAGTCTTATGCAAGAAGGTATAGCGAGAAAAGGGATACTACATCTCTGCCATAAGAAGTGATCACGGAGGAGAATTTGAAAGCAAAGCATTAGAAAATTTATGCAATGATCAAGAAATTTCCCACAATATCTCATTCCCAAGATCACCTCCAAATAATAGAGTGGTAGAACGCAAAAATAGAACCTTGCAAGATATGGCAAGAACTATGATTGTGGAAAACTGCGATGCAGGAGGAGCTTGACAAATTCAAGAAGAACAAGGTATGGGAACTCATCCCTAAACCTCCGAATGCATCCATTGTTGGAACAAAATGGGTTTACAGGAATAAGCTGAATGAGTTTGGGTAAGTGGTACATGCTGGTTGCCCAAGATTATTCACACAAGAAGGAATTGACTACGAGGAAACCTTCGCTCATGTTGCTAGGTTAGAATCTATTCATATTCTATTAGCCTATGCTGCTCACAAGTGCTTTAGACTGTTCCAGATGGACGTGAAAAGCGCATTCTTAAACGGATTCATCTCTGAGGAAGTCTTCGTTAAGCAACCCCCAGGATTTGTAAATGAATCCTTTCCAAATCATGTCTAGAAGTTATCCAAAGCCTTATATGGGTTAAAGCAAGCTCCTATAGCTTGGTATGAAAGGCTATGTTCATTTCTAGTCAATATGGGTTTGATCGAGGTAATATTGACACTCTCTCTTTATCAAGCGATCATCCGAAGGTAATTTAATTGTACAAATCTATGTGGATGATATTATTTTTGGAAGTACTAACCCAGTTTTACGCAAGGATTTCTCAAACATCATGAAAGGAGAATTTGAAATGAGTATGATGGGAGAATTAACTTTCTTCCTTGGGCTACAAATCAAGCAATTACAAAAAGGAACTTTCATTAGTCAGACAAAGTATACAAAAGAGCTTATTAAGAAGTTTGGCATGTCTAATGCTAAGGCCAATGGGACTCCCTTGAGTCCATCAACCACCCTTGATGAAGATAAAAATGGTAAGAGTGTTGATGAAATAATGTATGGAGGTATGATCGGATCTCTAATCTATCTTATAGCTAGTCGACCTGATATTATGTTTAGTGTTTGCAAATGTGCAAGTTATCAGTCAGCTCCCTAAGAATCTCACTTGACTTCTGTTAGACGTATTATCAGATATCTGATAGGGACATTCGACTATGGACTACGATACAAAAGCTTAAATGTCTTTGATCTCAAAGGTTTTTCAGATGCAGATTTTGCAGGTGATACAATTGATAGGAAAAGCACAAGTGGAACGTGCCAATTACTTGGAAAATCGCTTATATCTTGGCACAACAAGAAAAAAAGTTGTGTTGCCTTATCTACTACTAAAGCAGAATACCTGGTTGTAGGCAACTGCTGCACGCAAGTTCTATGGATTATGCATCAACTTCTAAACAATGATTTACGTCTTAATGGTGTTCCAATTATGTGTGATAACATTAGTGCTATTTGATTTTCAAAAAATTTTGTGCATCATTCTAGAGCTAAGCACATTGAAATCAAGCAGCATTTTATCTGTGACCATATTGCAAAAGGTGATATTGTGTTAGAATTTGTTAATACCGAAAATCAGTTAGCAGATTTCACAAAACCGCTGCTTTAAGAGAGATTTTGTTTCCTTCATGACAAAATTGGTATTTGCTTACTTCCTGTTTAATTTCTCTAAGTATTCCTATTTTAAAAAATGTTCTATAAGTATTCTTTGAAATTTTTGCCTAAAATATCCGTAAGTGTGTTTGATTACTCTGTATGTGCAATAATTATTTGATTGACGGTGGGTTTGCGGAAGGCAAATTTTTAGTTACCTTTCACACGTCTCTCCACAATCGAGGCGTCTATTCATCATCATTCACCCCTTTTTAACCCCACTCTTATAAAGAATAGTTCTCTCTGCTTTCTCTTGCTCATGGCCAAAACCAAACCCTCTCCATCTTCCTTCATGCCAAGAATAAGCCATTGCTTCAAGAAAAATCCTTAAACTAATGATCCGATTGATGTTGAGTCTTCAGAAAGTTCAAATCATCAGCAGTTCGAGGATGAGTCCAATGATTCACAAGAAGAAATCCTCATTGATCAAAAGAGGGCTAGAAAACGTCCAATGGAGTGCATCCCCAAACATTCTTCTCAAAAGAGAGGAAAAATAGAGAATATAGAATTTGGGCCTGAGGACTAGACGAACTTTTATGGTCCCGAAGAAAAGGCCGAATTTGTTGCCTACAAAGGGAAGTCGATTGCCTATGGTCGTACTGTAAGTTTGAAATTTATGTAAAACTCTCACTGTGATGTTATCTCTATATTTGAAACTCAAAAACGTCTCTCCCTATTTGCAACTATTGGTGACACAGTCTATGAAGAGCGTTTGCGTATGTTCTATGCCATTCTTTTTGTGAATGACAAAGATGACTTAGAATCCATGGTTTGGGAACTCGCATCATTCTTGACTCTAATCAGTTTGAAAACGTCTTTGCAACTAAGTCTGTTAGGTATAGTTTCTTTGTGTAACATTCTTGGCCTGATAGTTTTGAAGTGTCGTTTGAAGAAGCAAAAAGTGTTTTGTCTGAAATCCCCCTGATATTGGTCCCAAAAATTTGAAATTTGAGCACTGCGTACTAGCTTACATTATTGCTACCACCCCGTTACCTTGTACTGGTTCTCTTAGCACCTTGTCTATCAGAGATGTGTTTGTTCTGTACTGTCTTGTGAATGGATTTGCTTGGGTATGTCAGTACATGCTTGTAAGCATCAGGGATGTTTCCTCTTCTGCTAACAACTTGCCTTATGGTTTACTAATCTCTCATATTTTGTAAGTTATGAAAGTAGATTTGTCTCCTTATGCCCCTAAAACTATCTCCATCACCTATGACAAGACTGCCTTTGCTATGATAGGGTACACGCTGGTTGAGGGTACTTGGTTCAAGAAGGACAAGGCACCAGAATCCACTCCTCAACAGGGCACTAGAGGCATTAAGAACAGGTAGACAAGATCAGGAAAGTGACAAAGGAAACTGGAGCAGATATGGCCAGATTAGGGATCACCCTTCAAGCCACAAAGAGACAAGGGATCAGGGCTATGCAGGATGTTACTGAGAAGTTGACCAAAGTCACCAAGGAGATTGGTGCCTCTTATGATAGCTTCTACACCAAAGTGATCAGCATTTTGAAGTATTTCCTTGGGAGGAACTAATTGTCTGGGTTGTTTAAACAATATTTTCTTTATTTTTTTAGTTTGATAAAACTTTTCTTTTGGTTGTGTTCGGATGGGCATACAGTCGACAATGCCCACTCTTACATGCTATAACTGTTAGATGTTCATAATTATGCATGATTTATTATTAATTATTGTCCTCTGTATCTCTTCTTTCTCTTTTTGATTGATGTCAAAGGGGGAGAAGAAAAAGAATAAAAAGAGAGGGGGAGCGTGCAAACAAGGGCACAAAGGCAGGGGGAGCAGAAGTACACACCTTGAAAAGGGAAGTTTCTCATAAGTTAGTCAAACTTTTTTGGTTTATTGTCATCATCAAAAAGGTAGAGATTGTTAGGTTTAGAATTTTAATGATAGTCAATAACAAAAAGCCTTGACTAATGCAATTTCACTTTGTGTGTAGATTAAGAAGGAATAAAATCATCTAAGCACATCAAAGGGAGCCAACAACTATTATATTCAAACTCTATATCAAATGGATACCAGGATGGAAAGAGAATCAACCAAACAACCAACAAGTAAGAAAAGAGAATCAATCAAACAAGTAAAGAATTCTTAAGCATACATGGAAGGAAATAGAACCAATGAAGAGAAATCTGCGGAAGTACTTAAGAGAAGTTAATTGGAAAGATGAAGGAGCCAAACTACAAACTGAGAATGAATCTAGCCATACCTCACAAGCTAGATTCATGAGGCCATCTTTGGGTCCTACTCTTAGAAGATTATGCCTCACAAGGAAAAGTACTCCAATTAATGATCTTCCGCAATCCCAGAAAAGAGGAATCAGAAGCTTCATCGAACACTATTAAAGAAGAGGAGGAAGGACAAGGAAGCTTATGCAACTTAACACCTATTTCTATACATTTCTAGTTCTTAGTACAAACACTGTATTCTTGATCTTACAAGTGTCAAAAAAGATATGAAGAGATAGAAAACAAAACAAGAGTTGTATTAAGTTTATACAAACACTGTTGCTGAATATCGTTGGTGGTGAAAGAACTAAAACCACTACTGTTGTAACGACTTACTGAAGATCTAAGAGAACCCCTGTGACCTAAGGAAACCGGATGTAGATACCACACTGATACTGAACCGGTAAAAACTCATGTGCCTTCATTATTTTTATTCTGCACAATTTACTTCTTCTGCAAATCGAACCTTCTGGAATAGTTTAGTCGACTAATTCTGTTCTTAGTAAACTAAGTTTTTAAATTGGTTACAATTCATGCCCCTCTTATATTTTTATTTTTTTTGAAACAAAAATAGATGTATCTAAACAAATTAAATTAGCTCAGATGACCTTATGAGAACTTATAATATTTCTACATTCAAACTTGAAAGAGAGGGAAGTGGCTAGGTTGATGCAGATGTGGATCTGGGATTTGAACTTTATGGGTTCAAGTTTAAAATTCGACCATATCGCGTCTAATTTACAAGGTTCAAATCTATTTTTGCACTTATTTAGCTGAATCTTAACTTATATACAGGTCTAAGCTGAAGTTACTGAATTCAGTTGAACCCATAACTTCTTCATTGGCTCTGCCCTTGATGGTCAGTAGAACTTGTCTCACTATCAATAAATTTTACTCACTAATAAATTCATAAAATTACCTTTTACCATATTAAAATAATTGAAGCTTATCCACTATAACAGTAAAATTATAAAACTTTAACCTTTATAAAATTTAACTTGACGGAAGTGTATATCATTGTGATATGTATTATTGTTAGTATCTGTATTCGAAAAATAATTTCTGCAAAAATAAAATAATAACAGAACCAGAAGAATAAAAAGGTCCAAGCCCAACAGAAAACTATGTTTCATTAAGGAATTCAATCCTCTCACTGTTGCCCAAGGTTACTGGATTAATTCCTCTCAGGATAGAACGGAACAACTATTTTATAACACCGACAATGAAAATTATAGAACTTCAACGAACTCAACAAACTGTAGTAAACTACACTTATGCTTATATTTTGCTTTGAAAATAATAATGCAGAAATACAGAAGATGAGGGGAGAGTTTGCAGATTTTTGGTGGTGAAAAATAAGGCTGCTTCTCTGTATTTATAGCCAACGATTTGGGTTTCAACAGGTGCCAAGATACCTGTTCGTTTGAAATGTGTTTGTTCGCCAGATTTAAAATTCTGTTCCGAATCCGAAGCCGAAGCCGAAGCCGAAGCCGAAGCTGAGCCGAGCGAGCGACGACGATGGCGCGAGGCACCACTTCTTATTAACTCTTTAAGAGCTAGAAGATGTGCTTCTCTATATAAGCACAAAGATTTTCTTTCCATTTTCCGATGAGGGACAAAGTGCATTAGTAAAGGAAACAACTTCAAATTTTCATTTCCCACCATTTCTCATTCATACCTCTTATCTAATTAGATAAAAATCCAACAATCCCCCACATGAATGGGGTATGGCTATCTGAAAATATGCATGCATGAAAATCGTGTAATTTACAAGCAAAGATTAATCGCATTTGGATAAGTAGGTCTCACTTTGAACTTTCATTGAGAACTTATGTCGGATATACTCGGTCAATCGGTGGATTTGATATCTATGAACCGTTGAACTTTGGTGTATACCTAGACAGCCATAAGTCACACAATCAACCCTTTAACCGCCTTTGGTTCTCATTGTTAAGTTCGTTTCAGCTATGAACACTGCTTGGTTCATTAGTGTGTAGAGAACTAGCCTTACAGAATTCTCCTTGAAGCGGCTTACACTTCACACTTATATAGCTGAATCCTAAGTATGTTATCCCATAGATACACTATTTGATATACTCAATATCAAACTTAGAAACCATTAAAAAGTTTTAGCGCTTTATCCTTGGTACTGAACATTGTCTCATCACGAGAATAGACCAAAATTTTATTTGACAATGTTGAACCGTCAATATGACTTTGTTTGATCTCATTTAGCCTAGATCCTGGGATGTCCAGTCTTCTAGGTAGAGTTACTGCCACAGTGACTTGTCCTCGGCCATAGTCCCATTCCCTTCGATGATTTATCAACCGTCTCTCTATTTAGGCCTTTTGTAAGCGGATCCGACACATTATCTTTTGACTTTACGTAGTCAATTGTGATAATTCCATTAGAGAGTAGTTGTATAACGGTATTATTTCTTCATCGTATGTGAAAAGATTTTCCGTTATACATAATGCTTCCAACCCTTCTAATTGCCGCTTGACTATCGCAATGTATGCATATAGGAGCTACTGGTTTGGGCCAAAATGGAATATCTTCCAAGAAATTCCGGAGCCATTCAGCTTCTTCTCGAACCTTATCTAAAGCTATAAACTCAGACTCCATTGTAGAGCGAGCGATGCATGTCTGTTTGGTTGATTACCAAGACACTGCTCCTCCACCAATAGTAAACACGTATCCACTTTGTGGAATTTGTTTTTGATAACCCGGTGATCCAATTTGTATCACTATATCCTTCAATTACCGCATGTTACTTATTATAGTGCAATGCATAATCTTGGGTATGTTTTAGATACCCAATACTCGTTTCATTGCCATACAATGAGTTTGGTTGGGATTACTTGTGTAACGACTCCAGTTTACTTACTGCACAAGCTATATCATCTGTGTACAATTCATGATATACATTAAAATTCCCAACACTCGAGCATAATCCAGTTGAGATTTACTCTGACCTAGATTCTTTGTAAGAGCAACATTTACATCAATCGGGGTCTTCGCGACTTTGAAATCTAAATACTTGAATTTTTTAAGTACCATTTTAACATAATGAGATTGAGACAATGCCAGTCCTTGAGGAGTCCTATGGATTTTAATTCCTAGAACTAAACCAGCAACTCCTAAGTTTTTCATATCAAACTTGCTAGCAAGCATGTGCTTAGTAGCATTTATATCCGCAATGTCTTTGCTCATTATTAACATATCATCAACATATAAACATACAATGACTATGATTTGGAGTATTTTTAATGTAAACAAATTTATCACACTCATTAATCTTAAATCTATTTGCCAACATTGTTTGGTCAAATTTCGCATGCCATTATTTGGGTGCTTGTTTCAATCCGTAAAGTGACTTAACAAGTTGGCAAACCTTCTTTTCTTTTTCGGGAACCACGAACCCTTCAGGTTGTTCCATATAAATTTCTTCCTCTAAACCTCCACTTAATAAGGTTGTCTTCACAACCATCTGATAGATTTCAAGACCATATACAGTGGCTAACGTTATTAACACCCGAATAGATGCCATCGTCGTTACCAGCGAGTATGTATCAAAATAATCAAGACCTTCTTATTGTCTAAACCCTTCGACAACTAATCTTGTCTTATATTTGTCAATAGTACCATCAACTTTTATTTTCTTTTTGAAATTCCACTTAAAACCCAAAGGTTTATTTCCTCGAGGAAGATCAACCAATTCTCCAGTATGATTAATTAATATGGATTCTATCTCATTATTGACTGCCTCTTTCCAATATTGTAATTCTGAGGTAGACATTGCTTCTTTAAACATTTGAGGCTCATTTTCCAACAAAAATGTCAGAAAGTCTGGTCCAAAGGAAGTATTTGTCCTTTGATGTTTACTACGTCTTGGATTTTCCTCATTAAATGTACTTTTCTTTGCTTCTTCTTGAGATCGCTTAGATTTTTCACTAGATTACTCACATTCATTTTTATACGGATGAAAATTCTCAAAGAATTTAGCATTATCGAATTCGATGACCGTATTAATATGAATGTCAGGATTCTCTGATTTATGGACCAGAAGATGATATGCCTTACTATTTATTACATATCCTATGAAAACACAATCAACCGTTTTTGGTCCAATCTTTACCATTTTGGGTTTAGGAATTTGCACTTTAGTCAAACACCCCCACACTTTAAAATATTTTAAGTTGGGTTTCCTACCTTTCCATTTTTCATATGGAATAGTTTGCGTTTTGCTATGGGGAACTCGATTGAGTATTTGGTTAGTTGTAAGAATAGCTTCCCCCTACAATTTCTGGGGTAAACCCGAATTTATCAACAAGGCATTCATCCCTCCTTTAACATTCTATTCTTTCTTTCCGCAATTTCATTTGCGGTGAGTAAGGGGCAGTTGTTTGGTGAATAATGCCAAATTCCAAACATATTTCTTCAAAAGGAGATTCATATTCGCCACCCCTATCACTTCTTATCATTTTAATCTTTTTGTTTAGTTGCGTTTCAACTTCATTTTTGTATTGCTTGAATGCCTAAATTGCTTCGTCTTTCCTATTAAGTAAATATAGCAATATCTAGTACTGTCGTCAATAAAGTTATGAAATACTTATTCCCACCGTGAGATGGTATTGACTTTATGTCGCAAATATCTGTGTGAATTAAGTCTAAAGGATTTGAATTCCTTTCAACTGACTTATAAGGATCTTTAACATACTTAGATTCCATACATATTTGACATTTCAAATTATCGCATTCAAATTTAAGCTATACTTCCAAGTTAATCATTTTTCGTATAGTTTTGAAGTTGACGTGATCTAAATGTGCATGCCATAAATTATTTGACTCAAGTAAGTAAGAAGAAGCTTGAACTTTAGTGATGTCAACAGCTATTATATTCAACTTAAAAAGGCCCTCAGTGAGGTAACTTTTTCCTACATACACATTATTCTTACTTATTACAACTTTTTTCAGAAACAAACACACACTTAAAACCATTCTTGATAAGAAGTCAAGCAGACCCAAATTCTTGCGAATTTCAGGAACATGGAGAACATTGTTTAGAGTCACAATGCTTGAAGTCATCTTCAAAGATATGTTCCCCACTCCTTCAATTTTTATTGTTACGGTGTTTCCCATAAAGATAGTCTCGTCAGACCCCGTGGGAACATAAGAGGCAAATAACTCTTTGTTAGCACAAACATGGCGAGTGGCTCCAGAATCAATCCACCATTCCTTGGGATTACCTACCAAGTTGCATTCAGATAGCATGGCACATAAGCCCTCCATTTTATTATTCTTTTCTACCATGTTTGCTTGACTCTTCTTCTTGTCCTTCTTCGGTGCACGGAAGTCCACAGCTTTATGTCCAACCTTTCCGCAGTTGTAGCAATTACCTTTGAACTTCTTCTTTCTCGGGTAGTTCTTTAGTCCAGACGGCTTCTTTCTCTTTTTGTTGCTTGTAGACACTTCCTCAATAATATTTGCTCCCATTATTGTTGAGTTAACACGAGACTTCTTCTCAGTAGCCCTGTTGTCCTCTTCAATCCATAGACGAACAATAAGGTCTTCAAGTGTCATTTCTTGTGCTTATGTTTCAAGTAATTTTTTAAGTCCTTCCACAGCGGAGGCAGCTTTTCAATAAATGCCGCAACTTGAAACGCTTCATTTGTGACCATACCTTCAATCATAAATTTATAATTAGAAAAATAATCAATATCTTGAATAAAATATTGACTCGATTTATACCTTCAGCAAGGAGGTCATGAACAATCACTTGCAATTCTTGGACTTACTTTATGACAGATTTGCCGTCAACCATTTTGAAATCCAGAAATTTGGCGATCACAAACTTCTTAAGTCCAGCATCTTCAGTCTTGTACTTCTTTTCAAGAGCATTCCACAACTCTCGTGATACTTTTATGATGCTATAAACATTGTACAAGCCGTTTTCCAAGCAATTTTTAAAATATAATTTTTGCATAAGAAGTCAGAATGCTTCCATGCCTCCGTCACCACAAACTGCTCATTTTCAGGAGTTTCTTCTCCCAGAACTGGAACGTCCTAACTTATAAAGCGCTGCAAACTGAATGTAGTCAGGTAGAAGAACATTTTTTGCTGCCAACACTTAAAGTCCACGCTGGAAAACTTTCCGGGCTTTTCTTCCTGTGCCATTGCCAGTGCAAGCATTGTGCGACTTGAAGACACAGTAGCCATTGCAGCAATAGTAGTCTCAACAGAACCATTCTGTTGTTCAGTATTTGTTGTTATTTTTCTGTAAAAGAAATAGACACAATCACAATTAGTAACTCGGTGATGTTTTTTATATCTTCAAACCGAATAAAAACAACCGAGTAGAAAATCACAAGAATATTAATCTCGGATTGAGTAGAAAGTCACAAAGACTTTAATCTCAAACTAGAGTAGAAAATCCAAAGAATTTAGTCTCCAAAACGGGGGTAGAAAATCGCTAAGATTTTAGTCTCCCAAAGCAGAAAGTAAGATGAACACAAAATATAAAATTAAATTTCTTAAGCTTGTTAGTATCTGTATTCGAAAAATAATTTCTGCAAAAATAAAACAATAACAGAAACAGAAATAGAAGAATAAAAAATTCCGAGCCCAATAGAAAACTGTGTTTCTTTAAGAAATTTAATTCCCTCACTGTTGCGTAAGGTTATTGGATAAATTCCCCCCAGAATAGAACAAAACAACTATTCTGTAATACCAGCAATGAAAATTACAGAATTTTGACGAACTCAACAAACGACAGTTTCTGCAGAAGATGAGGGGAGAGTTTGTTTTTCAGTGGTGAAAAATGAGGCTACTCCTCTGTATTTATAGCCAACGATTTGGGTTTCAACAGGTGCCAAGATACCTGTTCGTTTGAAATGGTGTCTGTTCGCCAGATTTAAAATTCTATTAGTCGCGAATTTGACCGTTAGGAACCGCAAATTTTAAATTAAAATTTCGTGAAAAAATATTAGAAACGAAATTATATAAGGGAAAACGGAAAATAAATTTGGTCCAAAAAATTATTAATCAATTGATCAAAGCTAAGGTCGTGGTGGAGCAAGCGACAACGACAATGGCAAGAGGCACCACTTCTTCTTAACTCTTTAAGAGCTAGAAGATGTGCTTCTCTATATAAGCACAAAGATTTTCTTTTCATTTTTCGATGAGGGACAAAGTGCATTAATAAAGAAAACAACTTCAAACTTTTCGTTTCTCTCCAAATCTTTTATCTCCATTTTCCATTCACACCTCTTATCTAATTAGATAAAAATCCAACAATTATTACGTTGTGAATCTTTAAAACAGTATCTTTCTACTCCTATGCTCTTTTCTTTGAAAGACTGCATTGTTTTATGCCATCGTATTCTCTCTTTTTGATTTTGCTTGTGCCTTATGTAAGAGTACGTTAGTTTCCCCATGCTTTGGCTTTTCACTTACGTTTGTCTTCGACTTTTATAAAAGAAAAATAGAGAGAAAAAATACGTAAGTTTTGGTGGCTACAAACGCGCATCACGTGCATGGTATGAATTTTCGACATGAGGAAAGTGGAAAAAACACAGAATTAAACGATAAAACTAAACCTCTTCAAATATATATGCCAACGTTTATCTTTTAATAAGTAGATAAATATTAATCATCTCTAATCCCATGCGAAAATTTTATCCCGCAAGATAAAGTGGTGTCTTTACCCTTCTGCTCGTATTTAATCTTGTCTATTTTGATTTCTATATTAATTTCTTTTGGATCTTTTTGCTATTAAATTTTGTAAAATATTTTTGCTAGTTAATTAATAATTTTTTTGTGTTCACTAAATTAATTCTATGTTGTTTTGTACTGAATCATGTACACATTATTGGTAAAAAACGAGGGCACGACAGAGCTTACAATATCTGTTCCCTCTCAACCTATGAAAGACCTTTTCAACACTATGCGTTTATAATCTGTGGTAGTAGAATCTCACCTAATCACATTGTTTACCCTTAAAAATGAATAACAATTGAATTTATACGTATATTTTATGGATATGTGGTCTAATTCAATATAAATGATTAATGACGTTAGATAAGCAAATTAAAAACAGAATAAACGATCAAACCAGTAGTAATCTGGGATCGGTTATAATCTTAACAAGAAACCGCCTTCGGTTCGGAGCCAAACACTTATGAAGAAGTATGAGTAAAATCAAGAACTTAGAATGATCTTTAGAAGCAGAGAAACAAATGTATATTGCCTTGATATTCCTGTTATAGTGTGCCTAATGAATAATCAGCTTCCCCTTTATATAGTAGGAGAGTTCTACCCTATGTACAATTCTAAGAAAGGTAAAAATCTTTCTTTTCGCTAATCACTGATCTACCGTCGATACAGGCCGAGGTTCATGCCGTGATATCCGGTTGGACACGGATATTACGGCCCTATGTTAATCATGCACGGTCGCTTGGTAATGCTCTCCGAAGTCTTGAAACTCGAACCGGACCCGGGGGGCGTGGTCTCGATGGCTCCAAGGGTAGGCGTTTTGCTCGGGCCTTGATGCGAGAGGCTCCTGGCTTCGGTTCCGATTCCTTGTAGTCATGTCCTTGCTTCATTTGCCTCACCGAAAAATCGGGGTACTCATTAGCCTCTGTTTTACCCGTATACAAATAGTCCTCTCGTTTCCCAGATAGTAGGTTTATCGAAATTATGGGAAACAATATATGTTCTCCAGTTTCTTCCTCCGTACGTTACGACGAAGGAGCCAAAATGTCTCATCAATCGCGTCTGACTTCGGACACGTGTCAATCATCGGCTGGTTGCCACCGAATGTGAAGTGTCACTTACTTACCCATAAAAGCTTCCATCCTTAGTTCCTTTTCTACATTTCAACCAAGCTTTTACCTTCGAGCTTCCTAGTTATCATCAACTTCTTTCAAACCTTCATACCTTCATACCTTCATCTTTTGATCTTTAAATTTCATAATTGTTCTTAGATTCTTGCCCAGATCCTCTTAAATTCTGTATACCCTGCTGTTCAGCCTTCAAACTTGTGCTTCCAAACCTCCATACTTCTTCTTCAAATCTTCAAATTTTACCTGCCAATAATGGCTAAAACTTTCAAATTAGTTCCCCAACAGGCTGCCTCTTCATCTTCCTAACCGGCCATTGGGACTTGGGCAGTCGATCCCGAAATAGTTGTCCTCGAGGAGGCTGCTCCCAACGTGGCTCCCACCGAGTCTGCAGCCGCCGCACCAGCTCCCGGGCGCCCTTTGAAAGTGTTTATTCCCGGGGGTTGTTCTATTGCGGATGACTTCAAGGTTGAGAAACCCTCGTCCAAGCAGGATCGGGGTGAAGGAGCATCAAGGTACATATGCTCCGTGACCAAAGACATCCTTCTCGTGGTCCAAGAGGACTGTAATTGGGAAGGTAAGGATGTGGTAATCCCCGAGCCCCGGGACGCTATTACTACCCACATGGAGGGGTACATAAGTGTGTACACTTACCCCTTCACGTTGGGCCCGGTGGACCTGGTTATTTTAGATTTTTTCAAGAGGTACAAGGTGTGCCTCGGACAAATCCACCAGTCTCTATGGAGGATCGTGATCCTTCTCGTTACTTCGTGAATAAGACCGAGTCTCGTCGGTTCACCATCGATCATCTACTCCGCTTATATAGTCCCCGCATCTTCCGAGGGGGACTGATCAAAGAAGTGCAGTCCGCAGAAGGATTTCTGCGACAACAGACAAAGTGAAAGAACCCAGCAGGACTTTGGCCAATATGCGGACCGCACATGAAGATTGCCGCTGCAGAACAAGGTTTTGCACTGACAAATGATTCAAAAATTAGAGAGTGTGCAAAAGACCAAGACCTGAAGCTTTGCTGAAGTGCGGACCGCACAAGAACTGTGCAGCCGCAGAAGATGCTTCACAACCGAAATCCAAAAATGTGCGGCTGCAGAATCCAAGCTCCTGCCATCTGAAGAAATCTCCGGACCGCACATGGAATTGTGCAGCTGCAGAACCTCCCGAAGGGCATTTTTATCAGCTAATTTTGGGCCACTATAAATAGACGAGTTTCACATTTTTAGGTCAAGTTTCGAAGTTTGAGCTGCTGTAATCGTTACTTTTTGCCATTTTAGGAAGTTTGTGATTGTTTAGTGTTTAAACATTATATTTTGTCATTTTAATCTTTGATTATGGGTTTAATTAGCATTTCTTCTTTATTTTCTTCAATTTCCACTATGAGTAGCTAGATTTTTACTAGGGTTGTGACCCACCCCTAATGTGTAAACCTTATGGGTACTTAATTTAATGCTTGTTTATGTTGGGTGTTGATTAGTTAGCTCAGTTCATGCTTCAATTTTAGAATTAATGATTGTAAATATTGATTCATGCCTTTTTGATTTAGTCTCTACTTGAGAAAGAGGGACCTAGTCTAAGATAATTTGGCTAACATAGGAATTGGGCTAATTGAGGGTTTGATTAGCCTAATTAAAGGGTTCAAACTAGAGATACTAAGAACTTGACTTGATTTCATATCAACTATTTTGTTTGATACTCATTTGGACTTGAGAAACCCAAATTGGACAAAATCACTCTTTGATTGAGAGGTTTTGAGTGGGTAACGTAGAGTTGAGAGCTATAATACACCCCAATCAACAAAACAAGTATAAACGCATTTAACCCATTAGGCGAACGCCTAGATTATGGTCACATCCCTAGGCTTTTTAACTATTTGGAACAACACCAAAAACAATCATTCGCTTTTAGTTCCTTTTCTTAGCTTATAGTTGTTAGAGTAAAAGTAGAATTAGAAATCAAAACCTTTTGTGAAAATTTAATTAATCCATCACTCTCGTCAAGTGTATACTCCTAACATCCATTGTAACTCCCTGTGAAAATCGGCCCCGACTCTTATTGGGTACTATCCTTCCAAAGACCATTTCCACTCACTATTGTGTGCGGATTGGATGTGGATCAATTTTTGGTGCCGTTGCCGGAGAGTTAAAATGGTTTTAGCTTTGTTTTTGAAATATCTTCTTTTCCTTCCGTGTTACTAACTTGTGTGAGAAATCTTAGGTACAACAATGTCGAACGATGAGCTCGGAAATTTGCCTTTGTGGGGTTTGGATTCAGAGGACGAGCAATTAGAAGAGGTACCTCATGAACCACAAGCCAATCGGAGAGGACGGGTACCTCATGACAATGTGCCCGTTCCACCCCCACCTCCACCACGAGTGGCTCCACATCGAATATTGCCCAATGAAGGTTATGCTAGTGCAATAGTCCTTCCCCGTATTAGGGCGGGCAACTCCCAAATCACCAATGTGATCCTGACTTTGCTTGAGCAAGGGGGATTCTTGACCGGTGCTCTAACACAAAATGCTTATAAACATTTGAAAGGGTTTGTGACACTTGTTGGGGGACCAAGCAAAACAATATCTCCGAGAATGCATTGAGGCTAAGGCTTTTTCCCTTCTCTACGAGGGAAAGCTTTAGATTGGTTAGAACGATTGCTGAACCATTCGATTCACACTTGGGATGAATTGGCGAAAAAGTTTAGTGCTAAGCTCTTCTCTCCCGGACACATGGCTACACTTCGAGATGAGATCTTGGCATTCAAGCAAGAGCAGAATGAACCACTACACGAGATATGGGAACGCTATAGAACTATGGTCAAGGAGTGTCCCAACAACGATATGACAGAAAACATGATTAAACAAATCTTCTAATCGTGAGATTAACACAACCAACCAATGTGTACTAAATCCACTAGCCAGTGGGAACTTTATGACTATGCCTTACGTGGAGGCATGTGAAATTTTGGATGAGATGGCGGACACGCCGTCAGCTTGGCAATCTCGGGCCAATGTTCCACAAGGTGACCCGAATATGATCACCTTCACAAATAATTGCAACATCATGGGCAAGCCATTGCCTAATTGACAACCACCATGACTCAACTAGCAAAGGCCCAATTAAATAAAGTGCAAACTCCAAAGAAAGTCAATGTTATGGAAGGAGTGAACATGATGGTAAACAAGAGGAGGACCAAGGGTCCACAAGTGCAAAATCGAGTGCAGAACTATGTGCAGGAAGATGATAGTTTTGACCAAGATGATTCCTATAATGAACAAGAAGAAGAAGTGCAATAAATGAATAATTTTCAAGGGCAAAGAAACAATTTCTAAGGCCCAAGCCAAGAACAATCGAGACCTCAAAACAATCAAGGCAATTGGAATTCTAACAATCACGGAAATTGGAGTGGAGGCAACAATCAAGGGAATTGGCATAACAACAACAATCAAGAAAATTGGAGTGGAAACAACCAAGTAAATTGGGGATGTAACAATTAAGGCGGATGGAACAACAATCAAGGCAACCGCGGGTCGGGTTTTTAAAAGCCCCCAATGTACCAACAACCAAGCAACCCATTCCCTTATCCTTCTCATGGTTTGAGTTCTTCAAACAATAAGATGGGGCGTATTGAAAATATGTTCAAGCAAATGATGGAAAAGAATGCCGATTCGAATGTCCAACTTGCCTCACACAACACATCACTCCGCAACCTAAAAGTTCAAATGGGGCAATCTCTCAAGCCTTAAATTCTCGTCCTAAAGGAGCACTACCAGTGATACGGTGATAAACCCAAAGGGTGGTAACAATACGGGGCATGCCATGGCGGTTATCACAAGAAGTGGAAGGGTGGGAATGCACCCACCTCAAGTGGAAGGCAACTTGTTGATGATAATCAAGTGATGAAAGAAGAAGAGATCCCAAACAATGTGGTACAACTTAATGATGAAGTTCAGATTGATATTGACGATAGTGTAGAAGAGACTCAAGAGGAGGTGAACCCGTCTAGGGAACACATTATTGACATACCGGAGCAAGTAGTGCAAAAGGCTAAGGCACCATTGCCTAGGCCTCTACCTCCATACCCTCCAATACTTTCCAAGCAAAATGGTGAGAATCAATTCAATAACTCCATTCAAATGATGAAGAGTCTCTCAGTCAATGTGTCATTAGTTGAAGCTTTGGAACAAATGCCCGGTTATGCAAAGTTTATGAAGGATCTTGTGACAAAGAAGCGGTCAATGAACTTTGAGACAATCAAAGTCACTCATCAAGTGAGTGAAATTGTGCATTTAATGACTCCTAAGTTGGAGGATCCGGGTGCTTTCACGATTTCTTATACAATTGGAAGTGTCGAGTTTGCTAAGGCTCTTTGATCTTGGGGCAAGTATCAATTTGATGCCCTATTCAATTTTTAAGACTTTGGGAATTGGGCAACCAAGACCCACCTCTATGAGATTGCAAATGGCCGACCGTACCATGAAGAGGCCCTTGGGAGTGATTGAAGATGTTTTGGTTCGTGTTGATAAATTCATTCTTCCGGCGAATTTTGTCATTCTAGATTGTGAGGTTGATTATGAAGTACCGATGACCTTTCCTTGCTATGGGTAGGGCTCTTTGTGATATTGAAGTTGGAGAACTTACTTTCCAGGTTGGTGATGAAAAAGTGGTATTCCATGTGTGTAAGTCCATGCGGCAACCAAATAACAATGAGGTATGTTCTTTTGTGGACTTGGTGATCGATGTTATTGTTGATGAAACAAGTGCTACAATCAATGTTGGTGATATGTTGGAGGCTGTCTTGCTCAACTTTGATGATGACGAGATGGATGACTTCATGGAATGTGTGAATTCTTTGCAAGGAATAGGGTCGTACAACTATGCACCCCGAGAATTATCCTTGGATATTGAAAATAGGACAACTCCTCCGACAAATCCTTCTATTGAAGATCCTCCTACCTTAGAGTTGAAGCCATTGCCTCCACATCTTCGGTATGAATTTCTTGCTCCTTATTCTATTTTACCGGTTATTCTTTCCTCTTATTTGACTAACGTGCAAGTAGATTCCACATTGGCGGTGCTACAAAAGAGGAAGAAGGCTATTGGGTGGACCTTGGCAGATATTCGCAGGATAAGCCCCCTTTTTTCATGCATAAGATCAAGTTAGAGGATGGCATGAAACCATCTATTGAACATCAAAGGAGATTCAATGAGGCTATGTAAGAAGTTGTCAAGAAGGAGATTATCAAGTGGTTGGATGCCGGGGTTATCTACCCCATCTCCGATAGTTCGTGGACTTCTCTAGTTCAATGTGTTCCAAAGAAGGGGGCACGACGGTGGTCACCAGTGACAAGAATGAGTTGATTCCTATAAGAACGGTGACCGGTTGGAGGGTGTGTATGGACTATCGCAAGCTCAACAAAGTCACAAGGAATGATCACTTTCCACTTCCTTTCTTAGATAAAATGCTCGATAGATTGTCCGGCCGTGCTTTCTATTGCTTTCTTGATGGGTACTCAGGCTACAACCAAATTCTTATTGCTCCGGAAGATCAAAAGAAAACAACCTTTACATGTCCCTATGCTACTTTTGCTTTCAAGCGGATGCCATTTGGTTTGTGTAATGCACCGGCAAATTTTCAAAGGTGTATGATGGCTATTGTCACAAAATTGGTGGAGGACTGCCTTGGAAATGGATGAATTCTTGGTGGTTGGAGATTCTTTTGATGATTGTCTTGCAAATTTGGACAAAGTGTTGGCTAGATGTGAGGAAACAAATTTGGTGCTAAATTGGGAGAAATGTCATTTCATGGTTGAGGAAGGCATTATACTTGGCCACAAAATCTCAAGGAATGGAATTGAAGTTGACAAGGGAAAGATTGAGGTGATTTCTAAGCTTCCACCTCCAACTTCGGTGAAGGGTGTGCAGAGGTTCTTAGGCCACGCGGGTTTTACCAGCGCTTCATCAAAGACTTCTCTAAGGTGGTGAACCTGTTGTGCAAGCTTCTTGAGAAGGATGCTAAGTTTAAATTCAATGATGATTGCCTAAGAGCTTTTGAATTGTTGAAGCTCAAGTTGACAACTAATCCCATCATCACCGCTCCAAATTGGAGTGTACCTTTTGAACTCATGTGTGATGCAAGTGATGTAGCTGTTGGGGCTGTTTTGGGGCAATGAATCAACTAAATTTTTCATCCGGTCTTCTATGCTAGTAAGACCATGAATAGTGCCCAAGTCAACTATACCGTTACAGAGAAAGAGCTCTTTGCTATTGTGTTTGCATTGAGAAGTCCCCGCCCGTACTTGATGGGTGCAAAAATCATTGTCCACATGGATCATGCGGTGCCTCATTATCTTATGAGCAAAAAGGACTCTAAAGCTCGGTTGATGAGATGGGTGCTCTTGTTGCAAGAGTTTGATATTGACATCCGAGATAAAAAAAAAGGTAGTGAAAACCAAGTGGCGGACCACTTGTCTCGTTTGGAGGAGGAGGGTAGGCTACGTAATGGCCTTGAAATCAATGACGCCTTCCCTGATGAGCAACTCTTGGCTATTTCAATGAAAGAGGTGCCATGGTTTGCGGATTAAGCAAATTTTCTTGTATGTGGAATCAATCCGAATGAGTTCTTTTCAAGCAAAAGGAAGAAGCTTAAACGGAATTGTCAATATTATTATTGGGATGAACAATACCATTTTTGGATTTGTACGGATGGGGTTATTAGAAGATGTGTACCAGAAGAAGAGCAAGGTGAAGTTCTTGGGGCTTGTCATTCTTCGCCATATGGTGGTCATCATGGTAGAGCAAGAACGGCGGCCAAAGTGCTTAGTTGAGGTTTCTATTGGCCTACTCTTTACAAAGATGCCAGTGAGTTAGTGAAAAGATGTAATGAATGTTAACAGGCCGGTGGAATCTCAAAGAAGAATGAAATGCCTCTCATAACCATTTTGGAGATTGATATTTTCAATCTGTGGTGTATTGACGTCATGGGCCCTTTTGTGAGTTCTTGTGGAAACACCTACATCTTGGTCGCGGTGGATTATGTATCCAAATGGGTTGAGGCCGTTGTTTTACCCGACAATGAGGCAAGAAGTGTGGTGGCTTTCTTGAAGAAGAATATCTTCACAAGGTTTGGTACTCCACGTGCAATCATAAGCGATGAGGGGTCACATTTTTGCAATAAGGCTTTCGACACTTTACTTAGCAAGTATGGTGTTACTCATAAAGTCACGACTCCCTATCACCCACAAGCTAGTGGGCAAGTGGAATTCTCCAACCGGGAGATAAAGAGTTTGAATGCTAATCGGACGGATTGGTCCAAGAAGCTTGATGATGCATTATGGGCTTATTAGACGGCTTACAAAACATCTAACAGAATGTCGCCACAGGAAAGATTGTCATCTTCTGATGGAACTAGAGCACAAGGCCATGTGGGCTCTAAAGAAGTTGAATCTTGATTGGGATGTAGCCGCTAAATTTGGAACATCCCAATCAAGATTCATGAAAAATAAAGAAGTTCGTCCTTGTATCTTCATGAAAAATAAATTTGGAACAAAGAGTTCAAGGTGGCGGATCTTGTATTATTTTTCAACTCAAGGTTGAGGATGTCTTCCGGGAAGCTAAAATCCAAGTGGAGTGGTCCTTTTGAAGTTGTGGGTGTGACACCTTTTAGTGCATTGCACTTGAGGAACAGAAACAATGAGGTATTCCGAGTCAATGGTCATCGGCTGAAGCACTACTTGGGAAAGGTTGGAGATAGCCACGTTGTGGCAATCATTCATTTCACTTGAGGGTATTCTACGTTGTGCCGCGGCGTTAAATCAGGCTCTTCTTAGGAGGCAACCATGTTTATTTTCCTTTTTCTTTTGTAGTTAGGTGCTACTTTTATTCTAACTTGATTTGAGGTGTGTTACAGGGTGAGTGTGACTTATATGAATTGTGGACGAAAAATGGCTAAGTGTTCAAAAGAATGCGGACCGCACTTTATTTTTGCGGACCGCACTCTATTTGTGCGGACCGCACATTTTTAGGTGCCATAGCAGATGAGCATTGCGGCCGCACATTTATCTTGCGAACCGCAGAATTGAAATGTCAAAAACACTAACTCTCTGAAGTATAAGCTTGTCAGTGCGGAGGCCGATCTGCGGCCGCATGTGAAATCTGTTGTCGCACCCAAAAATGTGTGGACTGCATATTGGTTCCAAAAGGTTAAAGAGTGCGGACCGCACATGAAAATATGCGGCTGCACTTGTCTCTAATTCCTTTATCATTTTGAAGGGTATATATAGAACAGTAGGGCTCATTTTACTCTTTTTCCACTTTGAACAAACACTGTTGCCCTGCTAAGTTTTCTTGAAGATTTTCACTGGCCACTCACACAGCCACCTAGATTACTCACTCAGTGCATTCACTCTATCTGATATGCTTCAATTTCATAAGAATCTTTTTAATTAGTTTAATTTGTGGATTTTTAGTTCTTTTTAGGCCGTCTGTTATTAGAGTTCCATTATGTGTCCATATGGGATAGATCTAGACTGGGTAACCATGACATATGCTCTAGTGGGGTTGGGTTCGTAAAATTTCATGTTTTTATAATGTTACCATGTCTATTTGTGCAAGAAATTGAAAAATCTAAGTTGAAAATATTGTTTGCTCGTAATTTTTTTAAATCTGCGACCGCACATGAAATTGTGCGGTCTGCAGATTCGGATTTTTTGGCAAATCAATAAGGTAGTAATATGCGGCCACAAGTCAAATTGTGCGGGCCGCATATTTTCCCTTGTGGCGACAGATTGGTCATTTCTCTGTCATCAGAGAGTCAACATTTTTTAGACTCATAGGTGCGGCCGTAAGTCAAATTGTGCGGACGGTACTTCCCTTCTGTAACAAAAATGTGCGAACCGCGAGTCCCCACCTACAGCCGCAAGTTAAATTATGCAGACCGCAGATTCCTTTCCTTGCAGGCATGACTCACTTTACAACTCACTGTGTCTTATGGTTTCTCTTTTACTTACATGTCTCCTATATGTGTTTGAACATCGAATTGCAAATAACAATCTCCTCTGCTTGGTACAGACAATGGTTCAATCAAGAGGACGAGGCGACACTTCAAAAGGGAGAGGTGAATCTTCTCGGGGTCGAGGCAAAAGTCCCTTGCCCCTTGGCCAGCCAAAGACGATAAGAAAGAAAGCAACAGCAGTAGAGGGAGACCTCTCTGAGTCTAGCTCATATATCCCGTCTAGGGAAGTGTCAGAGGGCAACTCAGCCTCTGTTCAATAGGAGCAGTCGGCCACACAGTCGAGGCCGCAGGGGAGATACTAGCTCAGGGGCGACATGTCTTCATCTCACAGCACTTCCGATGGATCAGAGAGTGCTGGTCAAGCTTCTGAGCCATCGGCTACACCAGTCCTTGAGGCACATGTTACACATGATATCCCCGATGATGGAAGAGGGGTGGATGCTACAGCTTCAGGCCTTGAAAGATCAAAGAAGAAAGAGGTTTGAGAGGATCGCTTTATCAGCCTGGCCGGCTTCAGCAATTTTCGTATGTGGTGGCTAGTGAGGTCGCTAACTCTTGAGCGACAGTTTCAGTTGAAGGACTTGGAGAAATACAACCCAGCTATACTGAGACAGCTTAGGGCACGAAAAGGGTGGATGTGGTTCACCGAGAGGGTAGAGAATGTCAAAGAATACCTCTTCCGTGAATTTTATGCCAATGTAGCTCATATCAAGAAAGGGACGAAGATGACCAAAGTGTGCGACCTCAAGGTGAGGTTTGATCAGCATACGCTAAATGCGTATTTGGGCTTTGAGGATGTTGAGCTGAAAGAATATCTGGAGAAATGCGCACCGAAGAATGAAGTCTAACCTTGGTTGGTTGAGATTCTAGCACCACCAGGGCCTCCACCACCATAGATCGCTGCTGGGGCTCCCATCCATCGGAACACTCTGAGTTTGAGGTGAAGGGGTGACAAACCTTTGTCTGGAGTAGACTGGATCCAAGCCAGAACGAGACTCACCTTCCTATCCCTCGGGTAGTGCTTGTGGCTTCCATCATGGCCGGTTACCCAATCAATATGGGTGTCGTATGTCATCCAACATTTCAGTGATTGCACGGCAAGACAACTCAACCTACCCTTATCCTAACACTACAATAGAATACCTCACCGATGCAAAGGTAGAGCCGAGGGCATTTTTACACCAAGGTGAAGGCAAAGAAGCCCTTCGATTGGAATTCTCCGATGGATGCGAGCAACCCAAAGAAGAAAGTTCAGCTTTTTACCACTATAAGCCAGTTTGATGAGCCAACAGTGGTAGCTTCTGAGGCAGCTGATCTTCCATCCACTTCTACTGAGCCTTTCACCAGCGCCAGTTCTATGCCTTCACCATCATCTTCAGCTCCTACCACAGCCCCTAGAGTTGCTCTAAAGCCAGTGGCCATGCCCACAGTTCCCTTGTTTGCTCTGTGAGTCTCCCAGACATTGGCGAGTCTCAATAACTGGATGCAGACAGCTACTTTTAAGTTGTCTGACATATCTAGTATTGTTGCAGCGCAGTCCACTTCTCAGGCACCATAAGCTCCTTCTGACAATGATGAGACACTGAAGAAGATTTTGGAGAACTAGAAGACGTACCTTGGTACAACACGAGTCAATGATTGAGGAGCTGGGTAAAGGAAGTAAAGAAGATGGGGAAGTACCCGGTGAGCAAGAAATTAGTGGACAAACTCCAGAGGGAGATGACTAGACTTGCTACAGCTGACGACCTTCCTTTTGACATGTTGTTTGACCCGCACCAGTCCGCCCCAGATCCTTCAGCACTATCTGCACCGGTAGCACCAGCTAGCCAGTTTGACGAGCCAGACCTTGCTACCGATACTGCTGAGTTGTGCGTGAGATGTTCGCCAACCCAGCCACATCTAGATTTGATGATGATGAGATTCAGTTGGTTGATCCTGAGGGAGATGACATTACTGGGGACATTGAGATGTCCAAGGATCCATATGGAGTTTTCTTCACCCTCTCCTCTTTTCCTCTTATTTTGATAAGCATTAGGTACAATGCTTACTTTTATTTGGGGGGG
>MCJB01007847.1:0-16617 GCA_002018475.1 Nicotiana obtusifolia | reverse complement strand
TGGGGGGGGGGGGGGGTTGGAGTTTATTTGACACATTGGTACACTTTGATGTATTTGATCTGTAATAATTTGGTGATACTCTTTCTCTTCTTATTTGTATTTATCTAGCTTCTCTCTCTTCTCTTATGTATATTTATCTCTCTTTAGTAGTTTTTGCTTATTAGCTTCTTTATTTTTTCTATATTAGCTCTTGTTTCGTTAAGTATCTTATTTTTATGCTTTAGTAGATAATAAGTCTTTGGTTTTCTTAATGTCATGGTTCTTTCCAAAGGAAGTTATTGTGTGAACCGGGTGACTCATCCCAATGATGGATGGCGTGACAACCTTCTTACGGGAATGAATCCGTTTTTGTATTTAGGTAATAATAGTAGTAACAATGAATAAAAACACCTAATCAGGTCATGCGCGAAGAGTCAACCATGCTTCAACTGGTACAAACACACTTAACTACGTGCTTATGATTAGAGATAAGGTTTTTGAAAGAAATAGCTCTAGTTAGTGACTTTGTGACTCTTTAGTTTACTTTGGCAATCATCAAGTGGTTTAATTGGACCATAGTGATCTTTAAACTTGAATGGACTCCATCCTATTTTACAATCTAGTGCGTGAGGGGTGAGATGAATTGTTGCTAGTCCAAGTATCCGTGCAAAGGGTCTAGAACTTGCCCCGAATGTGTTTCAAGGCGAAATCCTAAGTTTTGCTTGGTTTGAGAAGTGATTTTAGGCTTTCCTTGTCCCATTTAAGCTTTCTATTGCCAATCAATGTCGTTATCCCTAGTCAACCCCTTTGAACCTCTAGCCTTTCTCATTTGATAACTATGTTATAAGTCTTTACCCGTTTTGTCGTGACCCTCTCTTGGCACTCGGACTTTCCTTAACACTCTTGTGAAACAAGTGGCTTAAAACATAAGTTTGGGGGAGAGATGAGGAAATTGAAAAAGGTATCAAAGGCATAAAAATAGAAAATAAAGGATATTTATGAAAAGAGAAGGCAAAAAAAGAAAAAACAAAAAGAATAACGCGAAACATGAATAATGAGAAGGGTTGATGGTCTCAAAAAGAGGTAATGATCCCTAGCATGAGCAATCAAAAAGGGAGAAAAAGAATGAAATGAACGAGAAAGAGTAATGTTAAGTTTCTCTAATCCTCAATGAAAATAAAATGCCTCTAAGAATTGCCAATTGTGAGCCGAGAAATGAAAGTGTGGAGTGCTTAAGGAAATGTGTAACCACTTACCCATATAGTATGCTACCCTAATCCAAAAGCCTTTATTACAACCCGAAAGAAGTCCTACTTGATTTCAAACCGAGTGAGATTACATTAGTGGCGATCTACATGAGGGGGCAAGCCTATGGTACTTGAAGTCGTGCTTGTGACATTCTCTTGTGAGATATGAGTGAACCTTTCATGAATTGTAAGATTGAGAACTAATTTTTTAAGTGAGTTTGGAAAATGAAAAGTAGACAAGGAAGAGTTTGGAGCCCAGCATGACCTACATGATAGAAAAAGAGTCCTTGATGAGTAAAATCAATTCTTGAAGCTCAGATGTCACATTAGAACTATATGTGCATAAATATTTGACTTTTCACTTTGTTAATAATGCATGAGTAGTGTGGGTAATTGTTGGTCCCAACTGATGTGTGAATGGCTCACCTTTGACTCGCTGAAATGACCCTTAATTCTAGGAGGTGGAAACTAATTTATTTACTTGAGGACAAGCAATGACTTAAGTTTAGGGGAGTTGATAAGTGGGGATTTTGACTACTTATTAGCACCTCTTTGCTTTTGTTTTAGTCCGAAATTATTGATTTATGTTCCCGAAACTAATGAAACTGTGCAAATTACAGGAATGTTGGAAGTTTGGTCTCCCATGATGAAATCCGATTCAAAAAAGAGTGATCTGAATCACAAGGAAAAAAAGGGGACATAATCAAAGAAGTGCAATCCGCAGAAGAAAGTGCGGACCGCAGGCCAAGTGAAAGAACCTAGCATGTTTGGCCAATGTGCGAATCGCACATGTATTGTGCGGCACCAAAACAAGGTTTGCACTGATAAATGATTCAAAGTTCAGAGAGTGTGCAAAAGACCAAGACCTGAAGCCTTGCTGAAGTACGGACCGCACAAGAATTGTGCAGCCGCAGAAGAGGCTTCGCAGCCAAAATCCAGAAATATGCGGCTGCAGAATCCAAGCTCCTACCAACTGAAGAAATCTGCGGATCGCACATAGAATTGTGCAGCCGCAGAACCTCCCCAGGGAAATTTTTGTTAGAGAATTTTGGGCCACTATAAATAGACGAGTTTCACATGTTTAGGTCAAGTTTCAGAGTTTGAGCTACTGCAGCCGTTACATTTTCCCATTTTTGGAAGTTTGTGATTATTTTAGTGTTTGAACATTATATTTTATCATTGTAATCTTTGATTATGGTTTTAGTTAGCATTCTTCTTTATTTTCTTCAATTCTTACTATGAGTAGCTAGATTTTACTAGGGTTGGCCAACCCTAGTGTACAAACCTTATGGATATTTAATTTAATGTTTGTTTATGATTGGGTGTTGATTATTTAGCTCAGTTCATGCTTCAATTTTAGAATTAATGATTACAAACATTGATTCGTGCCTTTTTGACTTAGTCTCTACTTGAGAAAGAGGGACCTTATCTAGGATAACTTGGCTAACATGGGAATTGGGCTAATTGAGAGTTTGATTAGCATAATTAACGGGTTCAAACTAGAGATAGTAAGAACCTGACTTAAGCTCATATTAACTATTTTGTTTGATATCCATTTGGACTTGAGAAAGCCAAATTGCGCAAAATCACTCTTTGACCGAGAGGTATTGAGTGAGTAACGTAGAGTTGAGAGCTATAATACACCCCAATCAGTAAAATAAGTATTAACATACTTAACCCATTAGGGGAACACCTAGGTTACAGTCACATCCCTAGGCTTTTTAACTATTTGGAAAAACACCAAAAACAATCATTCGCTTCTAGTTTATTTTCTTAGCTTATAATTGTTAGAGTAAAAGTAGAATTAGAAATCAAAATCTTTTGTGAAAGTGCAAATTTAGTTAATCCATTCACTCTCATCAAGTGTATACTCCTAACACCCATTGTAACTCCCTGTATAAATCGACCTCAACTCTTGTTGGATACTATTCTTCCAATGACCGTTTTGCACTCACTATTGAGTACGGATCGGATATGGATCACTCGTCGGGCCAGTAAGGCCCCTTTTTCGGGCATTGATGAAGACTGAGACCGGGGATAGTAGGGAAACTTCGATGGGGTGAAGACCGAAGACTTGATTCCTCCCGAGTTCATGCCATTCCCTGAGAAGTGAAATGCATCTCGTAAGTGCAGCCTCTCCTTAAGCGTTAATTTTTCTTCATTTTCTTTCCTTTCATTCACCCTTGTGATTGTGCAGCTGTTGCTCCATTTCCAAATGCGCTCCCACGGCATAAAGAGTGGATCGAAGGCATTTGCAAATAGATGTCATACTTCGAGCACTCATAGCGCAAGTTGTCGAAGGGCCGATGGGAGGCCCGTTCTCATGGTAAGGTTCCCCTTCAAATAGTTGTTATGATGTACTTAGATCGCAGCATATTGACTTCTCTTCTTTTCTTTTGTAGGTTTGCCTAAGACCACTGAGCTTAGGCCTTTGGAAGGGGACGAGCATGTATCCTTGTCCTTTTATCCTTCCGTTACAGGCAGCCCGAGGCTGCCGCGAGGGATAAGAAGAAAAGGAAAAGAAAACTTTCGGGCTCCTCGGGCCCTAAGTTGAAACCAAAGAATAGGGTGGCCCACAAGCCCAGGAAAAGCACCAGCTCCCGGGTGCCAAACTCTGATTCGCTTCTCCGGCTCAGAGATGAGCCGGAAGAAGACGACATTTTCATCGCCCATGGATCGACCCCTCCCGGGGAGCAAGAGGTAACCGAGGGGGAGACTCGTGAGGCTGACCTCTTTCAGACTCGAGAAGTCGATATGGAGACCTGGGGTAGGACCCCCCTTGATGCTGGCTCCGCTCCGAAGAAAGCTCCCGGTATAATAAAAAACATAGGGATGCCCCCCTACACCGAGTCCATGCTCAAGGAGGCCCAAGCAGGAAAGGAGAAGTCCAATGAAGGGATCCATGAAGTGGACGATCCCCTTCATTCCTTTTTTGATAATGTGCACTCGTCCACTTTGGAAGACTTTTTTCGGGCTGGGTGACCTGGACACGTACAAGCTCCTCAGCGAGCAACAAGACGGGGTCATTAAGGACCTTCTGGCCGAGCTGGATAGGGCTCAGAAAGAAGCATCGGTCCTGAGGCGGGAGTATGCCGACTTGGTTGAAAAGGAAAAAAATTTTGAAGTTAGAAACGAGGAACTAGTCGTAGTGGCTAACGACAAAACCTCGCAGGTCGAACAAAAGATCGACCAGGTCGACCAACTCCGAAAGGAGATGGACGAGATCCAAGCCATGGCCAATGGGTGGAAGAGCAAGATGGATCTCTTGGCCTTAGGAGAAGGAAACCGCCCAGGAAAAGCTGTCTTCGGTTGAGGTTCAGCTTCGGGCGGCGAAGGAGAAAGCTTATAAGCGGGGCTCCGAGTGTGGACCCCAGTCGCAAGAGATCGGTTATTCTTACTATCCTAGAGGATGCCCGAGTTCTATCTACTCCGGTGGGCGTAGCCAGCTACCTCCAATGCCTGGTGACCAAGGAGGTGTAGGCAAAAATGAAAGAGGTGGATGTGCCGTGTCTTTTCAACGAGGCGCAGTAGGCACTGAACCGGATAAGGCATCATTACGTCTTTTTGAATTTTACTTAGGTTTTGAAGTCTCTCATGTCCTTCATTATTTTGCAGGTCTCAGTACTTCATCATGAAAGCGGGAAATTGATTAATTAATCTTGGACTCGAACTCATCCCACCAACTTCCGAAGTTGTATCCTTCTTCGGGACTCGTCGGGGTCCGATTCATTGCTAGAATCGTCGGAGCCTTCGGATCCCTCGGAGCCTTCTGCACCTTCGAGCTTAAAGAGTTTCTTCGCCTTGAACTTGAGCTTTTTTGCCTCCTCGATCTTGGCCGACAGGTCGAAGCCTCGGGCACGGATCTCTTCAAGGGTCTCCCTTCGAGACAGTCGCCTTACATATTCGGCATTGGTCTTCAGGCGGGCCTCGGCTGCTTCGACATCGGCCTTGTATTAGGCCACCATCTCCTCGGCGTCGGCAGAAGTTGTCTCCAGCTTGGACCTCGATTAGGCATAAATGCCTCAGAACTTTTTTAGTTCTTGTAATGTATATATTTTTTGTTTATTTTGATACTATTTTGTTGGGCCTTTGTAAAGACATTCCAGAATATATAAAATTTTCCTTTTTGGCAATTTCGAGTCTCTACCTTTTTAGCATCTTTTCATAGTTTCTATTCTTACGAATATTTCTAATGCCTTAGCATAGAATCAGATGTAATAATAAGTCGTTTGTTTTTCGGAGGTCCGAATAGAACCTGACCTCGATGCAATTTTTATTTGCTCGAAGCTTTGAAAACTCGGAGTACCCAAAGTTTTCCCAAGCCGATGCTTTTGCCGAGGGTAACCTTTTGGTAGGTTTTGAATTTTTATTGAAGGCCTTACGTTTTGATTACGGGCTTCGAACATCTCCGAGCCATTTTCTAGGGCGGTCATAGCCTTTTAGGTTTAGGTACTACCTAATAGATTTTGTGCCTCCAGGATTTGATAGCCCGAGGTGCCTGAACTTATTTCGGACAACAGTCCCCGAGTGGGGGTAGCCCTTGGGCTCGGATAGGGGTAGCCCTTGGGCTTGATAGTCCCCAGATAAGAATAGCCTTTAGGCTCGACGCCTTTAAGAGGCCAAAATACGTAATAGCAAGCATTTAAAAGCTTGTATTATGATTAAGGTGGCCTACACGGGCACGGTTCACTTTACCGTTTGTCCCTTACAATAAATCCTAACCACCGAGCCTAGGCTGTTCAAGCACAAAGTTTCCTTCTTTCCTTGCTAAGAAGCTTAATCCAAGGGTGATGGCCCCTAGTATTCGAGGTCGATCTTGAAAGGGCTCGGATGTTGTTGATGCAACCATTGACTCTGATTTAAAACCGGTCTTCGAATCTAAGTTAGCATGATTTATTGTTGCCTCGTTAAATACCTTGTCGAAAAACCTATTTGGGACAAAGCCGGTTCAAGGAAAAAAGAGTGTAACGCATGCTTTTATACCTACCAGTCACATTCTCTTCTGGATGTTGCCTGCAAGTGTTATTCCGATTCATATTATTATAAAAAGGTAAATGAGATCGTACCTTAGCAGTAGTATCACTTTAAGTGCGTCATGTTTTAGTTGTTCAGTAGTTGTGCACCCTTTCCTGCTTCGAGTTTGTACGAGCCTTTAGCGGCAATCTCGATGACTCGATATAGTCCTTCTCAATTCGGCCCTAGCTTCCCCCTCCCCCCACCCCCCGGTTCGGATTTCGGGTGTGCAGTGTTACTTTTCTTAACACCAAGTCCCCGATATTGAAGTGTCGGAGGTTGGCTCTTCGGTTGTAATACCTTTCTATCCGTTGTTTCTGGGCGGCCAACCAGACTAGGGCAGCCTCGCGCCTTTCATCCAATAGTTCCAGGCTCGTGCTCATGGCCTCACTGTTTGATTCTTCGATCGCATATCGGAACCTGAGGCTCGGTTCTCCCACTTCGACCAATATTAGTGCTTCGGCACCATAGACCAATGAAAATGGATTGGTCCCGGTACTAGATTTTGAGGTTTTACGGTATGCCCACAAGACTTCGGGCAGAATTTCCTTCCACTTCTCTTTGGCATCGGTCAACCTCTTTTTCAAGTTTTGGAGTATGGTCTTGTTTGTAGATTCCGCTTGTTCATTCCCATTAGAGTGATAGGGTGTGGAGAGTAACTTTTTAATTTTGCGGTCTCCGAAAAGCTTGCTTGCCTTGCTGCCGATGAATTGCTTCCCATTATCACACACGATCTCGGCAGGTATCCTAAACCAGCATATTATTTGGTCCCAAATGAAGTCAATGACTTTTTTTTTTCCCGGACTTTCTCGAACACTTGAGCTTCGACCCATTCTGAGAAATAATCGGTCATAAAATAGTATGAATCGAGCCTTACTAGGTGCCCATGGTAGGGGACCGACGATGCCCATTCCCCATTTCATGAACGGCCATGGGAATAAGACCGAATGAAGTAGCTCTCCGGGTTGATGGATCATCAGTACGTGTCTTTGGTAGTTGTTGCATCTTCGTACTAAGTTCTTTGCATCTTTCTCCATGTCGATCCAGTAATAGCCGGCCCTAATTGTCTTACGAACCAAAGATTCTAGCCCCGAATGGTTTTCGCAAGTTCCTTCGTGGAACTTTCACAAAACTTATTTGGTATCTCCCGGTTCCAAGCATATGGCGAGCGTGCCGTCGGATGTTCTTCTGAACAAAGTCCCTTCGAACAGGATGAACTCAATCGCCTTCATGCGTAGAGCTCTCGATTCATTAGGATCTAAGGCAAACTTCCTAGTCTTCATATAGTATATGTATTTTTTTTCTCCAATCCCAAGTTAAACTTGTTGAGTTTATTTCGGCATGGCGTTCCTCCACTACCGATTTCATGAGTTGTACGACCGTCCCTGAGCTGAATTCGTCGTTATCAATCGATGACCCCAAGTTAGCCAGACCATCGGCCTTGCTATTTTGATCTCAGGGTACGTGCTGTAGGGTCCACTCCTTGAATTGATGCAGCGTTACCTGCAATTTGTCTAAACACCTTCGCATTCGTTCCTCCTTTACTTCGAACATCCCATTGACTTGATTTACCACAAGGAGGGAGTCACACTTGGCTTCGACAACCTCGGCCCCAAAGATTTTAGCCAATTCGAGACCTGCAATCATGGACTCATACTCAGCCTCATTGTTAGTTAATTTCACAGTTCTAATAGACTGCTTAACTACATTACTCACAGGTGGCTTCAACCTGATGCCGAGTCCGGACCCTTTTTCGTTCTAGGCATCGTCCGTAAAGAGGGTCCAGACCCCTGAGGAAGTCCGCGAGGTTATCAAAAGTTCCTTTTCAACTTCGGCTATTAAGGCTGGCGTAAAATTGGCCACGAAGTCTGCCAAAATTTGTGATTTGATGGCAGTTTGGGGTCGATATTCGATATCGTACCTGCTAATTTCTATGGCCCATTTGTCCAACCGGCTCGAGAGCTCGGGTTTTTTCACTATGTTCCTTAGTGGATAAGAAGTTACGACACATATTAGGTGGCATTGAAAATACGGCTTTAACTCTCTGGAGGCACTTAGCAACGCGAGCGCCAATTTTTCCAGGTGAGGATATCTTGTTTCGGCCTTGCCTACAGTTCTACTAACATAATAGATAGGAAATTGCGTACCTTCCAATTTCCGTCAAAGACTCCATTTACCGCTACCTCGGATATTGCTAAGTACAGGTACATCTGCTCATCCGCCTTTGGAGTATGGAGCAACGGTGGACTCGGAAGGTACCGTTTGATTTCTTCCAAAGCTTGTTGGCATTTCGGGGTCCAAGAAAAATTATTCTTCTTTTTCAATAATGAGAATAACCGGCGCCTCTTATCGGAAAACCTCGATATGAATTGGCCCAGGGCGGCTATGCGCCCGATTAGCCTCTGAACGGCCTCGATACTGCCCAACACGATGATGTCTTCTATAACTTTGATTTTATCGAGATTGATCTCAATCCCTATATTGGGCACCATGAATCCAAGTATTTTTCTTAATCCGACCCTGAATGCGCATTTCTCCGGGTTCAGCTTCATGTTGTATCTCTTTAGTATGTTATAGGTTTCCTGCAAATGTTTCAAATGGTCCTCTGCTTGTAGGGACTTAACTAACATGTCGTCAATATAAACTTCCATTGACTTTCCTATTTGTTCTTCAAACATTCAGTTTACTAGGCATTGATAGGTGGCACCAGCGTTCTTTAGTGTGAACAGCATTACGTTATAACAATAGGTGCCGAATTTAGTGATAAAAGAAGTTTTTTCTTGATTGCCCGAGTCCATCCGAATTTGGTTGTACCCGGAATATGCATCGAGAAAGTTGAGTATCTCGTGCCCGGTCGTCACATCGATCATGCGATCGATATTAGGCAAAGGAAAAGATTCCTAGGGCGCGCCTTATTCAAGTCTTTATAATCTATGCACATTCTTAACTTATTCCCCTTTTTAGGCACTACCACTACGTTAGCTAACTAATTCGGGTACTTAACTTCCCGAATGGAACCTATTTAAGGAGTTTGGATACCTCGTCTTTGATGAATTCATGCTTGACTTCGGACTGAGGCCTCCTCTTCTGTTTAACCGGGTGGAACTTTGGATCCAAGGTCAACTTATGAGTGGTTATTTCTGGTGGGATCCCTGTCATATCAAGATGGGACCAAGCGAAACAATCTATGTTCCTCGTGCCCAGGTATACCTTCCGATCGGGCAAGTGTTCGATCAATATGACTTGCTCTAGCTCCTCGACCTTTGATTTTGTGGCATCGGAATCATCAGGGGTGATGAACGACCTAGGGATTCCGTAATCATCATCCTCACCTGCTTCTTGCTTCTCCAGTTCGGTCGAAGCCGGTATCGGTGATTGCTATTTAGTTTCTTCCTTTATAACCGGCTCCGTGTTCTTTGATGTCAAGAGTGTAGACATCGGGATCACCTCATCGACCGCAAACATTTCTTTTGCGCCGGCTGCTCCCATAAACCGTCTTGATTCCTCTCGGAGTGGGGAACATCAGTGCCTAGTGTAGTATCGAGGGTACTGCCCTCATGTTGTGAATCCATGGTCTTCCGAATAGAGCATTATATCTCATATCCCCCTCGATCACATAGAATTTTGTTTCCTAAATGGTCCCGGTTGTGTTCATCGGTAGGGTTATTTCCCCTTTAGTAGTTTCGCATGCCATGTTGAATTCGTTCAAAACTCAGACTGCTGGCACTATTTGGTCTTGTAGACCCAACTACTCTACGACCCTTGATCTGATGATATTGGCCGAGCTACCTGGATAAATCAACACATGCTTAACTCGAGATTTATTTATGACTACAGATATTACCAATGCATCATTATGCGGTTGCGCGATGCCTACGGCATCCTCATCGTTGAAATAAATGGTCCCATTCCGGGATATAATCTTGGGTTCATTTTTCCCTTGTGATGGAAACCTTAGGGCGCTTTAGCATTGCTCCCTGGGGGACATCAACTCCACCAATGATCATGTTAATGACGTGCTGAGGTTCCTCTTGTTCGGTCTGTTGTTGGAGTCCCTATTCCTGAAGTGATTTTTGGTTCGATCACTCAGAAATTCATGGAGGTACCCGTTATTGAATAACCGGGCCACTTTTTCTCTTAGTTGCCGGTAGTCCTCAGTCCTATGGCCATGAGTGCCATGATACTTACACATCAGGTTAGGGTCTCTTTGGGTAGGGTCGGACTGCAATAGCCGAGGCCACTTGGTATCTTTGATGTGCCCGATAGCAGATACAATGCTGCCAGCATCGAACATTAAAGTTATCTTTCGATAATATCGATGCCTCCCTGGCCCCGAGTGGCATGTCGAAACCGTTTTTGCTCATGAGTCCCCAGCTATTGTTGCCTCGATCGTTCCTTTTTTCATTTCTCGTAGGGTTACGCCTGGATCCGCTATCCCTTCGATCTTTGTTATACGGTTGATACCAATCTCTGTTCATCCTTGGTTCATGACCGATGACTCTTTTAGACCTATCATTAGTTCTGATGGGATAAACGGACCCGGAGGGGGCCCCGAGCTGATCGTCCTCGACTCTGATTTTTGGTTGGTACCTGTTATGGACGTCGGCCCAAGTTATCGCGGGGTATTCTATCAAATTCTGTTTCAGCTGCAGTGAAGCCAAGGAGCTTTGGGGGTTGAGTCCGTGAGTGAACGCCTGAACGGCTCAAGCGTGCGCAACTGGAGGCAGGTCCATTCATTCCATTTGAAACCTCGACACGAATTCCATGAGCATTTAGTTATCTCTTTGTTTTACTTTGAAAAGGTCTGATTTTCTGTCTCGACCTTGATGGCCCCGGCGTGCGCTTTTACAAAGGCATCTGCAAGCATAGCAAATGAATCAATAGAATTAGGGGTAAGTTGCGATACCATATCATTGCTCCTTTTGACAGGGTTTCTTCGAACTTTTTCAGCAAAACCGACTCAATTTCGTCATTTTCTAAGTCGATTCCCTTGATGGCACACGTGTAAGAGGTCACGTGTTCATTTGGATCCGTGGTTCCATTATACTTTGGAATTTCGAGCGTACGAAACTTCTTCAGGATTGGCTTCAATGTCGTGCTTGGGGGGAAAGGCTTTTGGAAAAATTTCTTGGAGTCCAGGCCTTTTAATATCGGGAGCGCTCCTGGGATTTGATCAACTCTGGAGTTATAGGTCTCCACTTTTTTGTCGTTGGCCTCAATTTTCTTCTCCCCCGATTCCACCCGCTTTGTTAGTTTCTCAAGCATCTTTATTATTTCGGGGTTGGTCCCGGGCTCAACTTCACCCAGCCTTTTCGTGACTTGTTCATTTCTTCGGGTGTTTTCCCGGGACAGTTCGGCTCAACTCTGCTAGGGGCGCGGCTTTGGTTCTGCAGCTGGGCTATCGCCGCCTGTTGAGCTTGTAACATTTCGAAGATCACCCGCAGATTGATCCTGTCACCTTCAACATCGTGCGTACCTTGAACTATTGATCGGGCTCCTCCGCGAATGCTGTTCTCGGGGTCGGTCGACAGGTTTGCATCGATGGCCACATGTGAATTGGCATCGATTGGGTCCGCAACTGGACTTCGTTAGGGTCAGCAGGGGGCACCTCGTTGCTAGGTACTATATTGTTGTTTTTTGCATGGTGGCCAAACTCAGCATCAACGTTCAAGTGAGCAGATTGAGAGTTTGACATTCTTAAGTTGACCTGAAATTAGAATGTCAAAGAACAAGCATAAAACAGAGTGTATTATGGAAATTTATATCAAATTACCACTATTATCCTTAGCCCCGCAGTAGGCAGCAAACTGTTTACCCTTAAAAATGGATAACAATTGAATGTATATGCGATTTTAAGGATATGTGGTCTAATTCAATACAGATGATTGTAGTAATATTGGGTCTGGGATCGGTTATAAGCTTAACAAGTAACCTGCCTTCGGTTCGGAGCCAAACACTTATGAAGAAGTATGAGTAAAATCAAGAACTTAGAATGATCTTTAGAAGCAGAGAAAACAAATGTATATTGCTTTGATATGCCTGTTACAGTGTGCCTAATGAATAATCAGCTTGCCTTTTATATAGTAGGGGAGTTCTACCCTAAGTACAATTCTAAGAAAGGTAAAAAATTTCCTTTTTTGCTAATCACTGATCTACCACCAATACGGGCCGAAATTCATGCCCTGATATCCGGTTGGACACGAATAATACGGCCCTTTTTAATCGTGCTCGGTCGTTTGGTAATGCTCCTCGAGGTCTTAGAACTCGAACCGGACCCGAGGGCATGATCTCAATTGGTATGATTTGAATGAAATAGTAATCTAATATGTTAGCCAAGGAAAAAATGTGACTCATTCTATTCAATTGGTATGATATTATTTTTTATTAGTTTGGGTAAAAAATATACAATTAAAACTAATTTAATTTTGAACTTTTTATTTATTATTAGTAAGGAAGCTTTTATAAGACCACGAATATTCTGAATGCCTAAAATTACAAATTTCACAAATATTCTAACTAAAATGAGGAGTTTCAACGTCCAAACTCCATCACATAAGTTGGATAAAGAAAAACACATAACATTACAGAGAAATGGAGGGAAGCCAAATTTCATTCCAAGAATATGTCCTCTAAAAAGTCTCCAGTCAAGTCTAGCAAGCTATAAATCTGCCGTCCTCGAAAAACAATGAACCAAATAAGTAAGAAAATAAGAAAAATGAGTAAACAAATACTAGAATGAAATTCTACTGTATTGCCTACCGTTGACTCCAATCTCAGTCCACGCTTCCAGACAACCAACCTCTTCTCTTTCTTTCAAAACCCCCCAACCTTCCTTACCCGTTAATGGCGGCTTATCCTTTTCCTCCTCTCTCTTCCACCCGTTTCCCTATTCTTTTACTTTCTCTTCAATTAACCAAAACCCCCCATATTCTCCATGGATCCAGCACTTCAAGCTTTTCTAGCTGCAGCAGCAAGCTTCATTGCAGTCATCTTAATCTTCGGTGCTCTCTATGCTTTCTGCAGAGACCCAAATAAACGAAGCCGTACTGAGCCGACCCGGAATCGTCCCCGGACCCGAAACACCCGGGCGATAGCTAGTAATACGGAACTTTCTTCCATCACCGTAACCGAAAGCGCAACGTTTGACTCGTCTCTGAATCGGATCTCCATGCCGGAGCTCGTCGACGCGACCCGAGATTTCTCGCCGGAACTTATCATCGGCGACGGCAGTTTCGGGATGGTGTATAAAGCTAAACTCGCCTCCGGCGTCTCCGTCGCCGTGAAAAAGCTCTCCGCCGATGCTTTCCAAGGGTTCCGGGAGTTTCGGGCAGAGATGGAAACCCTGGGTAAGATCCGACACCCGAATATAGTCAAAATGCTGGGGTACTGCTCCACGGGTTCTGACCGGGTCCTAATTTACGAGTTCGTTGAAAAAGGCAGTCTTGACCAATGGCTTTACGACACATCATCAGCATCCGACATGGCAGAAACAATCCCTTGGATGCCGTTAAGTTGGGTAACGAGAATTAACATTGTTAAAGGAGTTGCAAAAGGACTTGCTTATATGCACAATTTGGATACTGCAATTATTCATAGGGATATTAAAGCTAGTAATATCTTGTTAGATGCAAATTTTGAAGCTTATATTGCTGATTTTGGATTGGCTAGGAGAATTCAAGGGTCGCATTTACATGTCTCAACCCAAGTAGCAGGAACAATGGGGTACATGCCACCAGAGTACATTAATGGTGCAACAAAGGCAACTACAAATGGAGATGTTTATAGTTTTGGTGTGTTAATGTTAGAGATTATTACAGGGAAGCGTCCTAATTTTCCATTTAAAGGAGAGGATGGTCGTGAAATTAGGCTTGTCAATTGGGTTAATGATATGGTGGTGCAAGAACGATACATGGAAATGGTTGATACCAATCTTTCAAAGGATGGGTTGCATGAAATTGCAGTTATTGAGTATTTTAAGATTGCAATTATGTGTGCTAATGAAAATTGTATAGATAGGCCTCCCATGAATGATGTCGTTGAGATATTGAACGGAATTCCAACATGTTAAGGGTCGACATTTATTTTTTCATAAGTATTCATAGATGAGAGCGTAAAAAGACACCTTTTGATTGTTCGTTGATATTATATTGGTTTCGTTGTAAGATAATATGTGTTATTCTAAGTTTTGTACTTAGTAGTTTAAAAATTGTAAAAAGTAGGACAAATTGTTGTTTTTAATATTAAGCGAATGAGAATGGTTAATTAGATTACTTCAAAGATCTTAGCTAATTGAGATCTCGGAACTTCTGTAAATATTTCATGTACAAGTGCATATATGTATATAATTGCACCAATTAAGATTCGTTTGTCCTAAAGTAAGCGTATGTGTATACCATGTTGTCCTTCAATTCTGCCTTAACATGTCTTCCCGGTTTATCCCATCTAAGAACTTGCATTAAACCAAGTTTTGTACATATATGTATATAATGCACATATGCCTTGATTTGTCTTTGCAAGATGAAATGAGTAGTGGCATATGTGCATGTTCTCTGGACCGTGCTTGGGAATCAAATGGAGTTGATGGAATAACAATATACTTGGGTTGTTGAGTAGTTGCCATGTTTTCTGGCTGATTATGGCAACGTTGGATCATGACTCATGGCACGAAAGTTCGGACTAGCAAATTGTTTGACCTGTTTTTGCATCACATGGTTTTGAGTTGTCAAATGTACCATCACTAATAATCAATTAGACGTACAAATGTTAGTTAGATAACCAAAAATGTCCGAGGACCAGTTGCGCATATGTCGAAACTCGATGAATAATTAGACATATAAATGCACTAGTTATTGGACACGTGTGATTAGGGATGTGATTAGAAGTGTACATGGACCGGATTGGTTCGAACTCGTACTCTGTCAAATTATAGTATAAAAAGATGTCGAATCCACAGAGATTGGTTTATCTATTCTACAGACGTTTCTTGTTTTAATTACTATTTGAGAAAACCAGGAAGAGTTGAGTTGTGAATTAACTAACTAAAAATACATGAATAGAGCAATAAAAAATATTTTATTTTTCACAAATATAATAAAAAGGTGTTGGGATCATAACTTCACTTAATATTTCTATTATATAATAGATAAAATTATCCTTCAATTTCTATTTCTCACAAATGTATAAATACCTCTCACGATTACATTTATATATTATTACTTAAGTTGAACAATTGCTATTATCTCGGTTATACAAATTAATCATCAAAATAGTAATACAAAAGAGCCAGAAATATATGCTTAAACTAAAACTTGCTCTTTTTAGTAACTCCCTTTCGGTTACCCTACTTGTTACAACTGATTACTAAATATTCGCCTCTTTTGATTATAAATAAGTGTAGAATCAATTTTAACATATAAGAGTTAGGTGTCACTAAATAAAAGTTAACATCTATCAATACCAAAATTAACTATATTACTCTTCCGCCTCTTTCAATTATAGAATTAGTAAGAAGTTAATATGTAGTACGAAATAGATAGATATTAACAATTTAAACAACACCTAACTTTAAAGCAGATAAAATTTAAATGGAAAAAACTTCAACTCAAACATGTGAAATTGAGGGATAATATCTACTATTATATATAATATTAAAATCCGTCATTCTCCCAACACAAGAAAAATTACTCTATAATGGAGTTAGTACTAAGAGTGGCTACTGGTCCGGTCCGGTCCGGTACCATTACCACGCCAAAAACCGGACCAAACCGGTCCCAACCGGTCCGTACTTACCGGTTAAATCTCGTTCGACCGGACCAGTGCCGGTACCGGTGGCCGGTATACCGGTCCGATCCGGTCCGATCCGGTCCGGTCGCCGGTTTATTCTATTTTTTTTGATTTTTTTTAATAATTAGTTAATTACCATTTGACTCATTTATTTAACTTTATAAATAATTAAAAATTATGTTTCAAATCCGAATTTTAGAATTAAAGAAGTTACTATATAATATTCTTATAAGTTTTCGAAAATATAACTTATAATTAGAATTAAAGAAGTTAATATATAATATTCTTACAAAGTTTCAATTAGTTTCAAACTTTATAATATTTGATTCAAATTTCAAACCTTGAAATATATTCAAAGTTAGTAAAATTATAAATTTTGTAGTAGTGTAGTAGAAGGAAATTATAAGTTTTTGAAAATATGACTTATAATTAGAATTAAAGAAGTTAATTTATAATATTCTTACAAAGTTTCAATTAGTTTCACACTTTATAATATTATTCAAATTTCAAACCTTGAAATATATTCAAAGTTAGTAAAATTATAAATTTTGTAGTAGTGTAGTAGAAGGAAATTATAAGTTTTTGAAAATATAAC